>PVIH01014217.1:0-54799 GCA_004025045.1 Sigmodon hispidus | reverse complement strand
ACAAGAACCTCCAATGTCTGGTCATTGATGAAGCTGATCGTATCTTGGATGTTGGGTTTGAAGAAGAGTTAAAGCAAATTATTAAACTTTTGCCAGTTCGCAGGCAGACCATGCTCTTTTCTGCCACACAAACTCGAAAAGTTGAAGACTTGGCAAGAATTTCTCTGAAGAAAGAGCCATTGTATGTGGGTGTTGATGATGATAAAGAGGTCACCACGGTGGATGGACTTGAGCAGGGATATGTTGTGTGTCCCTCTGAGAAGAGGTTCTTTCTGCTCTTCACATTCCTTAAGAAGAACTGGAAGAAGAAAGTCATGGTCTTTTTTTCATCGTGTATGCCTGTGAAATACCACTATGAACTGCTGAACTACATTGATCTACCTGTCTTGGCCATCCATGGAAAGCAAAAGCAAAATAAGCGAACAGCCACATTCTTCCAGTTCTGCAATGCGGATTCAGGGATACTGCTGTGCACAGATGTGGCAGCCAGAGGGCTGGACATCCCCGAAGTGGACTGGATTGTTCAGTATGACCCTCCTGATGACCCCAAGGAATATATTCATCGTGTGGGTAGAACTGCCAGGGGCCTTAACGGAAAAAGGCATGCTCTGCTCATCCTGCGCCCTGAAGAGTTGGGTTTCCTTCGTTATCTGAAGCTATCCAAGGTTCCATTAAATCAATTTGACTTTTCCTGGTCTAAAGTTTCTGATATTCAGTCTCAGCTGGAAAAGCTTATTGAAAAGAACTACTTTCTCCACAAGTCTGCACAGGAAGCATACAAGTCCTACGTCAGAGTGTATGACTCCCACTCTCTCAAGCAGATCTTTAATGTGAACAACTTAAATTTGCCTCAGGTTGCTCTGTCTTTTGGTTTTAAGGTCCCTCCTTTCGTTGATCTGAACGTGAGCAGCCATGATGGCAAGCTTAAAAAGAGAGGAGGAGGTGGTGGATTTGGCTACCAGAAGACAAAGAAGGTAGAGAAGTCCAAGATCTTTAAACACATCAGCAAGAAGACGACAGACCGCAGGCAGTTCTCTCACTGAAGGGAGTGGCCTGACATCTGGACTGACTTCGCCCTGATTTCCTCTTTCTCTTTGAAAAGGAACTTTTTAAAAATCAACTGTAAGATCTTTTTTGTCTTTCTATGATGATAGTATTTTATTTTTAAATACTTACATAAAACAAAGCATTTTGTTTTGTTTTTTTAAGTTTCCCTTTTGGTATAAGGAGGGTCATAGTGATATAAAAAATAAACTTGTTTTTTTTTTTTGAAAAAAAAAGATGATATTTTTTATATATTTCCATTCATTTGTCTGCAATTTTTGTTTTGTTTTTCTGCTGAGAAGTACTCCATTGTGTAAATGTACCACATTTTTAGCCATTACTCAGTCAGAGGGCATCCAGGCTGTTTCCAGATTCTGACTATTATGAATAATGCTGCTATGAATATAGTTGAACAAATGTCTTTATAGAAAGAATGTGCATCCTTTGGGTATATTCCCAAGAGTGGTATTGCTGGATCATAAAGTACATTGATTCCTATGTTTCTGAAAAACTACCATACTGACTTCCAGAGAAGCTATATAAGTTTACACTCCCACCAGCTGTGAAAGAATATTCTCCTTACTCCACATCATCTCCAGCATAGGCTGTCATCAGTGTTTTTTATCTTAACCATTCTGACAGGTGTAAGATGGTATCTCAGAGTTGTTTTAATTTGCATTTCTGAGATAGCTAAGGATGCTGAGCCATTCTTTAAGTGGTTGTGGGAATTGGTATTATTTGCTTTCTATATAGAGAAAGAAGGGGTGGAATTGAGAGGGAAAGTGGGGAGGATTTGGGAGGAAATGAGAGAATAAAAATTGAAACAAAAATATATACTATGAAAGAATTATTTTCAATAAAAAGAAAAACAACCATCACAGTTAAAATTATCCTATTCTATATTTAAGTGAAATGTATTACATATATACATACAGGCTTGTAATAAAATTAATTCAGTATATTAACTTGAATAAAAGAGATGAACAGAAACTACAGTCTTATGTCAGATACCTCAGAAACAGTCAGGACAGAGAGATTTTTACACATGCATCTTATTAAGGAGAAAGGAAACAATGATGTGTGGATCTGGGCAGACATGGGAGCTAAACAAAGAATTTTATTCTCAGTTGGAACCCAACTTCAATCACATACTTGCTGGAGCTTCAGAGTTCCCTGCCCAGGGCAGTCACTACTAGGTACCAGTGCATGCTGTATGCTTGAATACGGATGGGGTAACTTAGAAATGAAAGCTCTTCATTTTATGTTTATTTTAATCAAGTCAGGCTTTAGAGTTGGCTTTATTCTATTAATGAGAAGTCTATGAGATAACGTAAACATGTGTTTTCATTGTTTCAAACCTAAATTTTCAGAAACCTAATTTATTGTTTCCAATAAATGAATGGTATCAAATTAATAAATTCTTTTATTTATTTATTTATATTTATTTTTTATTATGAATAAAGTCACATTTTTTGTGTATATATTCAAGGTCCCTTCTCCCTCATACACCCTACAGGCACTCTTTCTTCTCTGCATCTCCTCATCGCCTCCCCAGCAAAGCCAGGAGGTCCCAATGTCCCAATATTGCTCAGATCAGCATCCACTCCTGGCAGATCCAGTTTCCTCACCTCAACATCAAGACTGAGTCAGGTGTTCCTCCAGAGGGAGAGAGATCCAAGGTGCCAGTCCAAGATGCTTCAGATCCCAAGCTGTTCAGTGGTTGTAATGTGCAGCTTGGACATGCCTTGTTTTTTGTTTTTTTGTTTAGAGTACACTAGTGAGTGAGTACATCCCCTACTTATATTTCTGGGTTTGAGATACAATGCTGAGGAAGATATTCTCCAAATCCATCCATTTGCCTGCAAATTTTAGGATATCATTTTTTCTTACTGCTGAGTAGTACTCCATTGTGTAGATGTACCACAGTTTGTTAATCCATTCTTCAGTTGAGGGGCATCTAGGTTGTTTCCAGGTTCTTGCTATTACAAATAATGCTGCTATGAGCATAGATGAGCTAATAATGCATTTGGAGTGTGAAGGTGCATATTTAGGGTATACACCCACAAGTGGTATTGCTGGATCCTTGGGGAGATTGATTTCCAGTTTTCTGAGAAACCACCACACTGCATTCCAGAGTGGCTGAACAAGCTTACACTCCCAACAACAATGAAGGAGTGTTCCCCTTGCTCTACAACCTCTCCATCATAGGCTGTCATCTGTGTCTTTTATGTTAGCCAATATGACAGGTGTAAGGTGCTATCTCAAAGTTGTTTTGATTTGCATTTCTCTAATGGCTAAAGATATTGGCACTTTTTGAAGTGCCTTTCAGCCATTTGTAATTCTGCTGAGAACTCCCTTTTTAGTTCTGAAACCCATTTTTTGATTGGGTTATTCAAGGTTTTGGGCTCTAGTTTCTTGAGTTCTTTATATATTTTAGAGATCAGTCCTCTATCACTTGTAGGGTTGGTGAAACTCTTTTCACATTTTGTAGGCTGTCGTTTTGTCCTATTGACAGTGTCCTTGGCTTTACAGAAGCTTTTCAGTTTCAGGAGGTCCCACTTATTTATTTTTGTTTTTAGTGTCTGTGCCACTGATGTTATATTTAGGAAGTGGTCACTTGTGCCAATGCATTAGAGGCTATTTCCCACTTTCTTTTCTATCAACTTCAGTGTGACTGGGGTTATATTGAGGTCTTTGATCCACTTGGATTTGAGTTTTGCACAGGATGACAGGCTTGGATCTATTTTCATTTTTCTACACACTACCAGCCAGCTATGCCAACACTATTTGTTACAGATACTGTCTTTTTTTCCATTGAATATTTTAGGCCTCCTTGTCGTAGATCAGGTGTTCATATATTTTTGGGTTAATGACTGGATCCTCAATTTGATTCCATTGATCCACATGTCTGTTTTTATGCCAGTACTAGGCTGTTTTTATTATTATAGCTCTATAGTATAACATGAAGGTGAGGATGCTGATGCCTCCTGAGGTTCTTTTGTTATGAAAAAATGTTTTGGCAATCCTGACTTTCCTTTTATTCCAAATGAAGTTGAGTATTGTACTTTCAAGGTCCATAAAAAATTGTGTTGGGATTTTGATGGGCAGTACATTGAATCTATAGATTGTTTTTGGTAGAATTGCCATTTTTACTATGTTGATCTTACCTATCCAGGAAGATAGGAGATCTTTCCATTTTCTGACATCCTCTTCAATTTCTTTCTTCAGTGATTTAATATTTTTGTCAAATAGATCTGTTACTTCTTTGGTTATAGTTACTCCAGGGTATATAATGGTATTTGCAGCTATTATAAGGGGTGATGTTTCTTTTATTTCTTTTTCAGCCCTTTTATCTTTAGTGTATATAAGGGCTACTGATTTCTTTGAGTTAATCTTGTATTCTAATACATTACTGAAGGTGTTTATCAGCTAGAGAAATTCCCGGGTAGAATCTTGTCTATCACTTATGCATACAATCATATCATCTGGAAATAGAGATAGTTTCACTTCTTCTTTTCCAATTTGTATCCACTTAATGTCCTTTCATTCTCTTATTGCTTTAGCTAAAACTTCAAGAACTATATTGACTAGATAAGGGGAGAGAGGACATCCTTGTCTAGTTCATGCTTTTAGTGAGATTGCTTTGAGTCATTCTTCATTAAGTTTGATGTTGTCTGTTGGCTTCGTCTAAATAGCCTTTATTATATTGAGATATTTCCCTGTATTCCTTATCTCTCCAGGGCTTTTATCATAATGGAGTGTTTGATTTTGTCAAAGGCTTTTTCAGCATCTAAAGAATGATCATGAGGATTTTTCCCTTTAGCTTGTTTATAGCATGGATGATGTTTATGGTATTTCGTATGTTGAACTATTATTGCATTTCTGTAATGAAGCCTACTTGGTCATGGTGGATGATATTTTTTAATATATTGTTGTATACTGTTTGCCAAAATTTTGTTGAGAATTTTAGCATCAATATTCATGAAGGAAATTAGTCTGTAATTCTTCTTCTTTGTAGTGTCTTTGTGTGTCTTGGTTATTAGGGTAATTGTGCCCTCATAAAAGAAATTGGCAGTCTTCCTTCAGTTTCTACTGTGTGAAATAGTTTGAGCAGTAATTGTAGTAATTCTTCTTTGAATGTCTGGTAGAATTCTGCACTGAAATCATCAGGGCCTGGGGTTTTAATTTGGGAGGCTTTTAATGATAGCTTCAATTTCCTTTAGGGTTATAGGTCTGTTTAGGTAATTAACCTGGTCTTCATTTAACTTTGGTAAATGGTACTTGTCCAAAATGCTGTCCATTTCTTCTAGGTTTTCCAATTTTGTGGAATATAGATTTTCAAAGTATGATCTGATAGTTCCTGGGGGTCTATTGTTATGTTCTCCTTCTCATTTCTGATTTTGTTAATTTGGATATTCTCTCTCTCTGCTTTTTGATTAGTTTGCATAAAGGCTTATCTATCTTGTTGACTTTCTCAAAGAATCAACTTTTTGATTCATTGATTCTTTGTAATGTACTTTTTGTTTCAATTGTATTGATTTCAGCTCTAAGTTTGATTATTTCCTGCTGTCTACTACTTCTAGGTGAGTTTGCTTCAAATTGTTCTAAGGCTTTCAGCTGAGCTGTTAGGTCACTAGTGTGAGCTTCCTGTAGGCTTCTCATATAGGCATCTAGTACTATAAATTTTCCTCTTAAGACTGCTTTCATTGTATCCCACAACTTTGGGTATGTTGTGGATTCATTTCATTCAATTCTAGGAAGACTTTGACTTCTTTTTTAATTTCTTCTTGACCCAGAGGTGGTTCAGCTGACTGATGTTTAGTTTTTTTGGTAGACTTTCTGTGTTTTTTGATGTTGTTGAACTCTAATGTTAGACCCTGGTGGTCCAATATGATACAAGGGATTATTTACATTTTTTCATCTGTTGATATTTGCTTCATGACCAATTATGTGGTCAATTTTGGAGATAATTCCATGAGGAGCTGAGAAATATGTATATTCCTTTGCATTTGGGTGGAAGCTTCTATAAATATTTATTAAATTCATTTGCATCATAACCTCTGTTAGATTCCTTATTTCTCTGTTGAGTCTCTGTCTGGTTGACATATCCAGCAATGAAAGTGGGGTGTTGAAGTTTCCCACTATTACGATGTGAGAATTGACGTGGGATTTGAGCTTTAGCAGTGTTTCTTTGACATAGGTAGGTGCCCTTATATTAGGGGCATAAATATTCAGGATTGAAATCTCCTCTTGACCAATTTTTCTTTCAATGAATAAGAAATGATTATCTTGGTCCCTTTTAATTGCTTTTAACTTAAAGTCTACTTTGTTAGATATTAGAATGGCAACCTCAGCTTGTTTCTTAGGACCATTTGATTGGAAAATCTTTTCCAAACTCTTTACTCTGAGCTGGTATCTGTCTTTGTTGTTGAGGTGTTTTTCTTGTATGCAGCAGAAGAATGGATTCTGTTTTTTTATCCATCTTGTTAGTTTGTGTCTTTTTATAGGTGAGTTGAGTCCATTGATATTAAGGGATATTAATGACCACTGATTGATATTTCCTGCTTGTTTCAGTGGTAGCTTATATGTAGTTCCTTTCTCTGTGCTTTTCTTCTGTGGTGTTATTGATTGTTTGTGGTTTCATGGGTGTATCTGGGATCTTCAGGTTGGAGTTTTCCTTCTAATTCTTTCTGGAGAGTCAGATTGGTTGATACGTATTGTTTCAGTCTGACTTTGTCATGAAATATTTTGTTGACTCCATCTATGGTGATTGATAATTTTGTTGGGCATAGTGTCTAGGTTAGCAGCTACACTGCTTTATTGTCTGTGTAACTTCTGACCAAGCCCTTCTTGCTTTCATCATTTCCATAAAAAATCAGATGTTATTCTGATGTGTCTGCCTTTGTAGGTAAGCTAGCCTTTTTCTTTTGCAGCTCTTAAATTTTTTTCTTTCTTTTGTATGTTTTCTGGCTTGATTATTATGTGGTGAGCCGACTTTTTTGGGTGGGTCATATCTATTTGGTGTTCTGTAAGCTTCTTGTATCTTTATACATGTATCCTTATAAAGAAGGCATTTCCTTCTTTAAGTTAGGAAAGTTTTCTTCTTTGATTTTTATTGAATACATTATCTGTGCCCTTGAGCTGGTATTCTTCTCCTTTTTCTATTCCTATTATTCTCAAGTTAGGTCTTTTCATGGTGTCCCAAATTTCCTGAACATTTTGTGTTATGACTTTTTTGGTTTTATTATTTTCTTTGACTAATGTATCTATTTCTAATACTCAGTCTTCCACTCCTGAGATTCTCTCCTCCATCTCTTGGATTCTGTTGGTTATGCTTATATCTGTAGTTCCTGCTCTTTGCTTCAGATTTTCTGTTTCCATCTTTGCCTCATTTTGTGCCTTTTTTATTGCTTCTATTTCAGGTTTTAGTTCTTGGAATATTTCTTTCATTTTTTGGTTTACCTTTTTTTGGTTTTCTTTCAAGGATTTCTTTATCACTTTCAATTTTTTGTTTGTATTTTCTTCTATTTCTTTAAGAGAATTTTTTTGTATCTTCTTTGACAGCTTCAATAATCTTCATAAAGGTGTTTTTGGTGTTGCTTCCTTCTGTTTCTTCTTCATTGCTATGTTCAGTTCTTATAGTTGTAGAACCACCAGTTTCTTCTGGTGCTGTCTTGTTGTTATTTATATTGTCATATGTATTTTTGCACTATCATGTGCCCATGTCTTAAGTGGTTCACGATTTGGCTGCTCCTAATCAGTTGTGGCAAGTTGGCTTGTTTGTCTCCTGTCTCCTTTGAGCAAGGGGTCTGCTTAAGCTCTGACTCTACTATGGACAGGGGTCTGAATTTCAAAACCTCAGTCCTCTGATGCTGCAGTTTGCCACATAGGTGAGGCCCAGCCTTGCGATGTCCCCTCTTCTAGTTGTGGCTGGAAGAGCCCCTCACAGTCAAACCCTAGTCCTGTCTGTTAAGGAGAGTCTGGGATCAGACTCTACAAATTGACCTTCTTCCAGGAGAGAGACTCTCCAGATGGGGACTCAGGTGCCAGAACCTGCTCACCTCTGAATAAATTCTTTACGTTTAAAATATAAAGTTGTATTTGAAAGCATTCAACATATAAATTTTATCTTTCTATTACTTTTTACATGCAAAAAATATTGTCTTAGCTTGTATTCAATCAAAACACAAGTAAATTTGATTTTGCATGCACTATATGACAAAACAATGTATTTAAAATTAAATTTATCTTTCCCATCTTTAAAAAAGGCTTTTGCAGAAGCAACTATAAATTGTAAAATTGTATTGTATTTTTATGGCAGCAGAACTCTAGAACATTTCTCTATAATAGGGTCTTGTGTAATGACACAATTATACTATACTAGCATGGCCTATTGCAGTAACACCTGTCATTTGTGATCCCTGAGCCCCTAAAAAGTCACTATTAAGGCTCAGAAGATGGAATTTTAATTTTAATTCTGTGGTGCCTGGCAGTCATGTGAAATGGCACAAATGGATAGAATACTGTAAGATTGGCCACATAAAGAAACAAAGTATCTGAGTTTTTAACTTCTCTGAAAGTTAATCATTGGTTTTCTTTTATATGCTGCTAAAGTCCTATTTCAGATAAAGCCAATTTTTTGGAAGAACATCCCTGCACAGGAAGAAGTCACCTTTCACAATGTTGTGGACAGAGGAGTGTCGGCTAGGTTGAGGGGAAGTAGGACAAACACATACACTATGAAAGTAATTTATATAAAAATCTAAATTGATACATATTAAAAACTCATGGCAAGTAAAGTTGGAAAGAATGTGGAATATATATATGTATATATATATATATATATATGTTTCAATCCATAGAATATATATGTAAGATAGAAATTCAAACAGCACATTGCCACCTTTAGTACCTTTTTCAAAAAAAAATATATGAGGAAATAGTGCAGTGAAGTAATGGTCACTTTTAGGTAAGCAAGGTATTATAAATCTGTAGATCCTGCACTTGAAAATTAGAAAGAAGGATCATGAAATAATTAAGGACTGGCTAGTCAAAACTACACAGAGCAACACTGTATCAAATAAACAGAGAAATTAAGCTGGGAGAGAGATGACCTGATGGGGCTTCCTGACGGATTTGGAGGACAGAATTAGGGGGTGATATGACCCAAACACATTGGACATATTCTCAAATAATACATTCTAAGCCAGTAAACACTTCAAACATTCTATTTTAATGGAACAGTATTAATATGTTAAAATATCCAGTGTATATATTTCTGCTTGAAAATCACTTATCAACCAAGCATGGTGTTGCATGGCATTAATTCCAGCACTCAGGAGTCAGAGACACACATATATCTGAGTTTGAGGTCAGCCTAGTCTACATAGTGAGTTTTAAGATTCAGTCTCAAAACAAAACAAAAGGAAAATCAAAAATTAAACAAGTAAAAAACTTTAAAGAACATTAGAATTTACATTGTATTTTGTGTGAACTTCTGGACCTAGCTTCCTCTTTTCCTGCACTAGTACTTGCAAATATGCCTTGATCATTAAGACAGATAAAATTCCAAAGTTAACAATTTCAATTTAGCCCTCAGTTCCACAAAGAACTACTAGGTAGTTTTAGGAATTTATTTTAGGAATATGAATTAAAGTAGTGCTGTTATTCACAATGACCTGTCACACCATCTCTAGTTAAATCCCAAAGACATTCTAACAACTGCTGGCTGGTACATGGACATGTGTGTATGATACACACACACACACACACACACACACACACACACCAAGAGATGATCACTAGGAAACCAAGAGTACCAGTGTGAAAATATAAAAGCTATCAGAATTGTACATTTAACTAATAAGTACATGTCAGCTAGTTTTTCAGGGTAAAATGTGATATAAAACTCCATTCGACTTGTTAAATGCATATAATTTCATGTACATATATATATAATAGAACAGTAGAATTTGTAGATATACATTTCCATATAACATTAGACTAGAAAAGAATGCCCATTTGGGAATTAATGACCTTCTAATGCTTTCATCATGAATACAGAAATTATAATAATTGACAATAAAAAGATGAAAATTTATTTAGAGGAATATACTTTTCTTCATATATTGAATTTTCATCTTGAGTCTTAATAAATGGCTTCCCGTGGGTCGAAATTGCAGACCTGTGGACCAGTCTTTCACATAGGAATTCTAATAAGAATGTAAATTATTTTTATATTGTGTGCTCACCATATTTAAAAATGGGTTTGTGAAAGCACTCAGGTTCTTAAACTAAAGACTGCTCTAGTTTTCCTCTCTTGGTACATTCAGGTTGTTATATATCTTTTTTGTGAAACAGAATTTGAGCACCTCTAATACCCACTACCCATGAGCTTGTCTTGAAAGACAACAAACACATAGGGTACAAACGGAAGGAAAGCAGATCCCCATAACATTAGACAGATGACTGAAGAGAAATGCATTCAGAATGTGTCAATGAAACGTAACTGCCTCTCTACATTACTTTCCCTTGCCTTATGACTCACATATGATGAACAAGAGTTTTAGTGACTGTATAAATTACTTTTTTCTTGGAAAGAAGCAGTAAATAATCAGAACAGCATCAGCAGGCAGCAGCGTCCATAAAAACTAAATTTATGGTAAAATAATTGCTACTAATAATTATAATGATTGCTACGCAGGGAAGACGGCCTCCCCTAAACACAGTTCCTTATCTTTTACTGTGAGCTGCAAGACTGCTGATATTTCTATGGAATATAGCATTAGAATTTTACTCAGTGTCCTACATCCACCTAATTTATCAGTCTTCTGTCTTCCTATTCCATATATTTTCTTTATAATCTTCCCATGTAGATCCTGAAAACACTAAAAATGTCATCTTGTTACTTATTAGGGGAGGGAAAAAGAGAAATAAAATATGCCCCACACACAGTTTTAACCATCTGGTTGGCTGCCAAATCCTAAAATTTGGTCTCTACAATGATTTTGTTTTATTTTTTACCTTGACTTTTGCACAAATCTTTTTGATAAGCATAGTTCCCCTTTATAATATGCTTATTCTAACCACAGGGAAAGAATACTCTTGGCCACATACGTAAGTGTGCTCTTGCATTAAAAGAAAGCATAGGTTTGCTTGCAAGCTGCAGTGTCTGGCTATACTCTGCCTTCTTTATAGCAGAACAGATAGGAGTAGTCTTAGTCTGATGAGCAGACTACTTTATTGCACCAGTATTTCATTTATGCTCACTGCTGTGCACAACCAAGAAAATCTAATTTCTCAAGTGATATATAAAGGCTCAATGTATCATGAGTCAGGAATCAAGCGTAGAAGGAGGTAAGTATCACTAGAGGGGCCATTTCTCTTCAAATAAAGAACATATATGTATACATATATCTATATGTCACTGTGACAGATCTTATTTACAGTCTCACAAGTTTTCAAGGACATACAAAAGAACAAAAAGAAGCTTAAAACTAAGATTTCCAAGGCTATCAAGAGTTCACCTCTAAGTATCCATTGTACTTCAGAATGTGGCACTAAAATAAAAAATAACAAAGTAGAAGTGGAAAAAATTCTGGGCACTGATTCTGGAATTAGACTAAATGGAAATAAGGCAACATGGGAACAGTTTTATTCATTCAATAAATGTTTTGGCCACTGTCCCTTGTCATTTCAGGGGCTTCTCATTTAGTCCTCACAATAGTAAATAATCAGAGGATGCCTCTAGCTTGCATGTAGATAAGACAGGTAACTGGGGAGACAGATCATTTATTTTCAGAGTAGTTTTCAATTTCTTCTTTATTTTTCTGGGATTCTATCTTGAACTACGTGTCATTCCCCTTGAGTCTTCTCAAATTTTAGAGAATTTGGGACCAAGAGAATAAGAAATTGGCCTGAACATGATGTTTAAATTCTGAACTGCCTTGGAGACCAACTGTATGAATGAGAGTAAGGGGAATAAGGCATCCTCTTAGCTTTATTCTGGAGAAATACAAACTTATAACTGAATAAAAATGCTTTAAAATTCTTCACAAAATACTGTTTTACACTACTTAGATGATTAGTGCAAATAATCCTGTTTCCTAGCATAAAATCTATATTTAAAATATATTGTGCTTTTTTAAGTTATTTCATTTTATTGTAAATGATCATATAGTCAACAGTGACAAAATTTTACACGTGAACCATTGACATTAACATATCTTTTCTGTTCCAGGAGTACTCTTGGCCAGAGAAACAAAAGGTGCAAATGTTATTTTTCTTTTCAGAAACTTTTCAAAATGCCATTCAGTGTCATAAAATTGATTAATGTGCAGACAGATAAGATCAAAGAAATGTTTCCTTCCTTAGTTTCTAAAACTACTTATTCTCTCACATTGAAATTTCCATCTTATTTCATGCATCTGCAGAATATGTCCACATGAACTCTAGTCCAAGCAAGTCTATACTTCACAGTTCTACTTTTAAAACTGGAATCCAAAATTTTCTCATCTTCTCCTGATGTCTTTTCATACTACAGATGCTATGAGACTCCATCTAGGCAAGGATATCCCATGCCAGGTTTCCCTAAAGAGGTCTTTCTGATGGAAGACTATTGTCTTAGTTATGTTTCTATTGATGTGATAAACCATTATAGCCAAGACAACTTATGAAATAAAGGGCTTAATTTAGATTTTACATTTTTTTCTTTCTTTCTTTCTTTTTTCTTTTACAAAATGATTGATGCTTTTAAAGCCACATGCTGCAGTTCAGGGTGTTCAGCAGCATCTATGCATCAAGTGACATGGTGGTAACATTTACAGAACACAAACTACAAATGAAGCACACTAGTATCAGAATTAGAGGACATGATCAGGCTTGAGGAACACACACAGGACTTCATAAGACCTAAGCCATGTCTTCCAAAAACAAGTCAGACATTAAACATTGATCACAGAGGTAGTGTTATCACCAAGAATAAACTGAACATCTGCAAGACTGGTCAAATACTAGGTAACAAAGGTAGCATTAGCATGTCTTGGGGAGAAGAAAAATAATCTCTGATCACAGCAATAAAAGGTTAACAGCAGCATTTTAAAATATCAAAAGCCTTACATGGAAATTAAATTTTATTATATCTTTTTCTTCTCTTTTATTTTCTCTTTTTATTTATTATGAATAAAGTCACATTTTCTACCGGTGTATATCCTTATTCAACGTCCCTTCCCCCTTCCACCCTCTCCAGTCACTCTCTCTTCTCCACATCTCCCCATCTCCACCCCAGCATAGGCTGGAGCTCCCAAGGTCCCAATATTGATGATTTCAGGCATCCACTCCTGGCAGATCCAATTTCCTCCCCGCAACATCAAGACTAGTGAGGTGTTCCTCTAGGGGGAGTGGGATCCAAGGTGTCCATCCAAGGAGTTTCTGAACCCAAGCTGTTCAGTGGTTGTGATTTGCATCTTGGACATGCTTAGCTTTTTGCTTTTTTGGATTAGTGTCCACTAATGAGTGAGTAAATCCTCTGCTTATCTTTCTAGGTTCGAGATACCTCACTCAGAAGGATATTCTCCAAATCTGTCCATTTACCTGCAAATTTTAAGATATCATTTTTCTTACTGCTGAATAGTATTCCATTGTGTAGAGATACCAGAGTTTGTTAATCCATTCTTCAGTTGAGGAGCATCTAGGTTGTTTCCAGATTCTTGCGATTACAAATAATGCTGCTATGAACAAAGTTGAGCTAATGCATTTGGAGTACGAATGTGCATCTTTAGGGTATACACCCAGAAGTGGTATTACTGGATCCTTGGAGAGATTGATTCCCAGTTTTCTGAGGAACCTCCACACTGCATTCCAGAGTGGCTGAACAAACTTACACTCCCACCAACAATAGAGGAATGTTCCTCTTGCTCCACAACTTCTCCAGCATAGGGTATCATCTGTGTCTTTTATCTTAGCCAGTCAGACAGGTGTCAGGTGGTATCTCAAAGTTTTAATTTGCATTTCTCTGATGGCTAAAGATGTTGAGCACTTTTCCAAGTGCCTTTTAGCCATTCATAACTCTTCTGCTGATAACTCCCTTTTTAATTTAAACCCCATTTTTTGTTTGGGTTATTCAAGGTTTTGGACTTTAGATTCTTGAGTTCTTTATATATTTTAGAGATCAGTCCTCTATCTCTTATAGGGATGGTGAAACTCTTTTTCCATTTTGTAGGCTGTTGTTTTGTCCTATTGACAGTACCCTTGGCTTTACAGAAACTTCTCAGTTTCAGGAGGTCCCACTTATTGATTATTGTTCTTAGTGTTTGTGCCATTGGTGTTATATTTAGGAAGTGGTCACCTGTGCCAATTAGTAGAAGGGTATTCCCCACTTTCTTTCTATCAAGTTCAGAGTGGCTGGTTTTATGTTGAGGGCTTTGATCCACTTTGATTTGAGTTTAGTGCAGGGCAACAGGCTTGAATCTATTTGCACTTTTCTACACACTACCAACCAGCTATGCCAACACCATTTGTTACAGATACTAACTTTTTCCATTGAATATTTTAGGCTTCTTTGTCTAAGATCAGGTGTTCATAGGGTTTTGGGTTAATGCACAGATCCTCAATTCTATTTCATTGATCCACAAGTCTGTTTTTATGCCAGACCTGGCTGCTTTTAATACGGTAGCTCTATAATATAACTTGAAGTTGGGGATGGTGATACATTCTGAGGTTCTTTTGTTGAAAAAAAAATTGATTTGGCAATCCTGGCTTTACTGTTACTCCAAAAGAAGTTGAGTATTGTTCTTTCAAGGTCCAAAAAATATTGTGTTTGGATTTTGATGGGCAGTGCATTGATTATGTAGACTGCTTATGGTAGAAATGCCATTTTTACTGTGTTGATCCTACCTATCCAGGAACATGGAAGAGCTTTCTATTTTCTAATATCCTTTTCAATTTCTTTCCTCAGTGATATAAAATTTTTGTCAAATAGGTCTGTTACTTCTTTGGCTATAGTTACTCCAAGGTATTTAATGCTATTTACATCTATTTTAAAGGGTGATGTTTCACTTATTTCTTTTTCAGCTCTTCTATCTTTAGTGTATAGAAGGGCTACTGATTTCTTTGAGTTAATCTTATATCCTGCTTCATTGCTGAATTTGTTTATCAGTTGGAGAAGTTCCATGGTAGAATTTTGTGGGTCACTTATGTATAAAATCATATCATCTAGAAATAGAGATAGTTTCACTTCTTCTTTTCCAATTTGTATCCCCTTAGTCTTCTTTCATTCTCTTATTGCTTTACCTAAAACTTTGAGAACTATATAGAATAGATAAGGGGAGAGAGGACATCCTTGTCTAGTTCCTGCTTTTAGTGGGATTGCTTTGAGTTTTTCTCCATAAAGTTTGATGTTGGTTCTTGCCTTCTTGTAAAATCATCTTTATTATATTGATATATTTTTGCTGTATTCCTCATTCCTCCAGAGCTTTTATCATAAATGAGTTTTGGATTTTATCAAAGCCTTTTTCAGCGTCTAAAGTATGATCATGTGTTTTTTTCCTTTAGTTCATTTATATGATGGATGACGTTTATGTTTTTTCATATATTTAACCTTCTTTGCATTTCGGGATGAAGACTACTTGGTTATGTTAGATGATATTTTTTATATATTGTTGTATAAGGTTAGCAGAAATTTTGTTGACAATTTTAGCATCAATATTCATGAGGTGAAATTGGTCTATAATTCTCCTTCTTTGTTGTGTCTCTGAGTGACTTGGGTATTAGGGTAATTGTGGCCTCATAAAAGGAAATTGGCAGTATTCCTTCAGTTTCTACTGTGTGAAATAGTTTGAAGAGTAATGGTAGTAATTTTTCTTTGAATGTCTTGTAGAATTCTGCAGTGAAACTACCAGGGCTTTTTTTACTTCAAAAGCTTTTAATGACTGCTTTAATTTCCTATAGGATTATACATCTGTTTAGGTAATAAATCTGGTCTTCAATTAATTTTGGTAAATGATACCTGTAAAAAGTGCTGTCCATTACTTCTAGGTTTTCCAATTTTGTGGAATATAGATTTTCAAAGTATGATCTGATAATTTTCTGCATTTCCTGGGGGTCTGTTGTCATGTTCCCCTTTTCATTTTTGATTTTGTTGATTTGGATAATCTCTCTATGCTTTTTGAATAGTTTGGATAAGGGCTTATCTATCTTTGACTTTCTCAAAGAACCAACTCTTTGATTCATTGATTCTTTGTACTGTTCTATTTGTTTCAATCGTATTGATTTCAGCTCTAAGTTTGATTATTTCCTGCCATCTATTCCTTCTATGTGATTTTGCTTCTAATTGTTCTAAGGCTTTCAGTTATGCTGTTAGTTCTCTAGTGTGGGATTTCTCTAGGCTTTTCATATAGGCATCTAGCGCTATGAATTTTCCTCTTAAGACTGTTTTCATTGTGTCCCACAAATTTGTTTATGTTGCAGAGTCATTTTCATTAAATTCTAGGAAGACTTTGATTTCTTTCTTAACTTCTTCCTTGACTCAGTAGTTAAGCTGAATGATGTTTAGAATCCATGAGTTGGTAGGCTTTCTGTGATTTTTGATGTTGTTGAACTCTAACTTTAGGCCCTGGTGATCCCATATAATACAAGGGATTATTTCCATTTCTTTGCATCTGTTAATATTTGCTTTATGACCAATTATGTGGTCAATTTTGGAGAAAGTTCCATTAGGAGCTGAGAAATATACATATTTCTTTGCATTTGGGTGGAAGCTTGTATAAATACCTATTAAATTTATTTTCATCATAACCTCTGTTAGACTCCTTATTTCTCTGTTGAGTCTCTGTCTGGTTGACCTATCTGGGGGGTAAAGTGTGGTATTGAAGTCTCCCACTATTAGGGTATAAGAATTGATCTTACCTTTCTTTGTTTTCTTTCAAAGATTTGTTTATCTCTTCCAATTTTTTGCTTGTATTTTCTTCTACTTTTTTAAGGGAATTTTTTTATATCTTCTTTGAAGGCTTCAATAATCTTCATAAAGGTGTTTTGGGTGCTGCTTCTTTCTGTTTCCTCTTCATTGTTCTGTTCAGGTCTTGTCATTGTAGAACCACCGCTTTCTTCTAGAGTTGCTTTGTTGTTCTTCAGATTATTATATGTAATTTTGCACTGGCATCTGCCCATGGCTTCTGTTAGGCAGCTCCTCTTCAGTTGTGGAAAGAGGGCTTGTGTGTCTCCTGTCCCCTCTGAGCAAGGAGTCTGCTCAATATCTGACTCTGCTCTGGACATGGGTCTGAGTTTCAAAGCCTCAGTTCTTCTCTGCTGATGCAGCTGGAGGTGGGGCAGGCTGTGCAAGGTCCTCTCTTTTAGGTGTGGCTAGAGGAGCCCCTCACAGTCAAACCCTAGTCCTGTCTGATAAGAAGAGTCTGTGATCAGGCACTACATATTGACTCTGGTCCCAGAATGCAACTTTCCAACTTTCTGGAATGGGAATCAGGTGCTGAAACCTGCTAGATTTTACATTTTCAAAATGTTAGAAGGTTAGAGTTCATGATGGTGAAGTAAAGGCAGAACAGTAGGACCGCTGAATGCTCACAACTTGGAGAGCAAGAGAGATTGGGGCATGTGAGTGGAGCAATGCAGAAAAGAGGGAGGGATAGAGATGGAGAGAAAGAAAGAGACAAATAATGGTGTGGACTTTCCAATCTCAAGATATACTTCCACCTACAAGTCCACTTCTCCTAATCCTTCCCAAACAATCTCTTTCCTGGGGATCTATCATTCAAACAGATGAGCCTCTGATGGCCATTCCTATTTCCATCACCACAGCTATGAAACATTACCTCAGCAGCCATGAGTTTAACTATGCTTCTCTAACATGGTACATGGTAGTAGTGCATGGTTCTTGCAGAATGTGTAGAAGGATGATTTACAGTGTTGTCCTTAAGTAATTTTTAAATGGCATTAAATTACTAAAAACCACATTAGTGAAGTTCTTACAACTATGCTATTTCCACCTGATTGTCATTGTTCTCTTGAAGAATATTTCAAAGAACCATAAAGGATAAAAATGTAGGGCTGAGAAGTAAAAGTGCAAATCAAATTTTAAGTTAAAACAAAACAACCTGATTATTCACTATGTTTGACTATTAGAACTTCAGATTCAGATTCTACATAATGCTTTGTGATGAAACCATCTTCAAAAGAACCTAAACATTTAAAGTTGATTTATGCTCCATCAGCTGTAAATGCTATAAAAATGAATATCAGTTGTTGAATTCACACAAATAAAAAGAAATACTAGACAGACATATAACATAGTAGGCAACTAGTATTTATTTTAAGCACTTTAGGGATATTCAAGTAACTACAGTAAATGGTGACCCAGCTGTCTCCTTAAAGGAATTGCCTTTCTAAAATATAAGCCACTTGTGTGCCTAATTTGTGTGTGAGAAAATGTAAAAGCCCAATGACTGAATTAATCAGTATTGAAATTAAAGATTTAGATTCCTGTTCATGGTTGGGTAGAGAAAAGGAGAATAATATCATTGACCATTGTGTCCCCTGGAGAAAAATAAAGCAAATAGGTGCCACCCTAGGGTCTCAAACATTATGGATGTAGCCTGTCAGAGCCTTGATGTCCCAGGGGACTTTCTGCTACAAAGAAGTTGTATTCAATGAACTGTTGGCAGAGTAAGTAGCAATCTTTGAATTTTACTTGGAGTCTGCTTTTGAGAAAAAAGAAAAGGATTTTTTCCTCATATACAAAATAGAAAAACTTACAATTGCATCCTAAGGCAAAGACAAGAATGGTTCAAATGGAAATTAAGGACAAAAGGTGGGCTGGGGATTTGGGGCTTGATCCTGCTGGGCAGTTAGACAAAATAGATTGTAAAATGGTTTTGCAGACAACAAAGGCCTACCCAAACACCAACTCATTAATCACAGACAATTTTAATTACTGTGATATTGATTAGTATAGCAACTATTGAGGGCCCAAGCCAGACGCTGTGCTTTCCTGAGCCAGCTTTTTCTTTTCTCTCTCCCTCTCTATCCTTGGTTTCATGAACAGCTGGCTTAACCAAACTCTATTTTAAGATCCTAAAAAGAGCAAACACGAAGAAAGTGAAGTTGAAGGTTGTACAGGGCTATAGTCAGGGGCTTCAGGGGAGAATGTACTGAATTCCTCAAAGAATATTATGAAATGTTTTATGCCTCTGAGAAGTGACTCTGTCAATTCCTCTTGGCAAGATGATGATTATATCCCTTTGTTTTCTTCCCTGGGTTAAATATTTGTAGTTATACGTCAAGAGGTACAGTTTGACATGATTCAGGAACTGTGCATGGACATCATATATGTTTGGAACTGTTGAGTATTCCTCCTTTTGGAGCACTGTCTTCTTACCACAAATGTGGTTTGTGACAATGACAGCAAAGCTCCTTGATGAACAGTCAAATGTATGAAAGATAATATTATGTTTACATATTTGAGCACAGTGAGACTTAGATGAACAGAGAATCGCAGCTTCTATTATTTTCATGTAATAGCTAATCTAAAGGTAGTTTTAAGCTCTCACCTACTGAATTATAATGAAGTATAAATTTAAACCTTTTAACTTAAAATGCTCAGTTAATGTTAATTTTAAATTTATTTTGTTTTTAGTTATGTGTATCTATGTATGCAGTTTACAAGTGTCACTCAAAGCCAGAAGAGGGTCACTCTGATGGAACTACAGTAACAACCAATTCTCAGCTTCCTTGCACTGGTTTTGTGAACCAGAATCTTATCCTTTTTGAGCACAGCAAGCATTCTTAATTACTGTACCATCTTCCCAGCCCAAATTTTTGTTTGTTTGCTTTTTGAACTTTCTTGACTTGAGATATTTTATAAACTGAGAATTTTATAATAATTTTCCTATCCATTCTTTTCTCTAAATGAGCTCCACATGTGTAGTGTGAGGAAACAGACTTTTTGGAGAGTAAGGGAGGTAGATAATTGTGAAGAACTAAAAGGAGTCTTCCATTTTAGAGAACGATGCTGAACTAAGCAGACAGAGCCCTGAGAGAGAGAGTCCCTCACCCAGTTCCCAGAAACTATTGCTAGAAACTGTTATTTATAAAAGGGCAGCATGACCTAAGTTCCTATCAAGGAATCCAAAATTCCCTGACCCTGCTGCCCGGCCATCAAATGTTCTAATCTAAATATACCACCCACCACAATTGGTCTCAGAATCAAGAAGAAATTCCCTAGATTAACTGTCAGCACACAGCTTTGTTCCCGAGTCACCCCAAATTGTGGTTTTTCCCTTTAAAAGCGGCTGTAAAGCTCCCCTCAGCACCCCGCCTGGTCTCTGAGAGCTTAAGGTTGTGTCCCCTGCCTTGGCTTGTATATTCACTAATAAACCTTGCTTTTGCAACTGGATTCCCCCTGCTCAGTGGACTTTCTGGGGGCACTAGTCTGGGCATAACAAATTGGGGGTTGGGGAAAGAAAATTTGATCTTCATATATGGTATTATTAATTCTCCTGCCTTCATAGATTCTTTTTTTTTTTATGGTGATAGCAAATTGATTTATTTAGTACTGTTTCCATTCCATATCATCAGGAGGGTTGATTTCAACTTTTCTTTTTCCTACATCAGACCAGTTGGTACTCAAGACTGTACCACCAGACTCCATAAATGATTTGTTCATGGCACGCTTTACTTCATCAGAGCCGTCTGAGTAGATCTGCTGAAATAACTTGTTTAGAGCTGCATCCTCTCATTGTTTTTTTAGTCACTAAATTAATGCTACATAAAATATTTTAGATCTAACTGAGGAAGAATTCAATCTTTATATTCTTGAAATCTTTACATAGTGTACTTCCACATCCACTGCCAAAACTTATGTCTGGCAGCTACTTAATGTATCTCTGGCTCTACCCAGGAATGTGGTTAATTGGGTAGCTCTTAATTCCTCATTGAGGTATAGTTTCAGAACGTTGGTCCAGCTTTGTCTTTCATGAACAGAATATGCACACACCAGTCTAATCTCTTTTATCATTATTGAGCTGGCATTAAGGCCAGTGGCCTTTGTCATACAGTACTGCAGCCTCCCCTGAGCTCTAGGATGTAAAATAGCTTTTTAAGATGATTGTGCAAGAAGACTGGAAAAAAATAAACAAACAACAAACAAACAAACCACATGCACTGATAAGACTCACCTGACTTTTGCTTTCCTTACCTTCTCTCTAAGGATGCAACATTCAAGACAGCAAGCATTAAGAAAGCAGACGGCAGTTTTGTCCACATAGTGATTTTCAGGTCAGCTATGGCTTCTTAATGAGACTGTGTTTCAAACAAAATAAAACAACAACAACAAGCCTATCAGACTGAACTATATATAAGAGTGCATATTAACAGCATATATAACTAGCTATCTTATTAGTGGCATTTTTTCCTGAACAATGCTAAAATGTCTCATCAGTCCTTATAGTAAACTTAAAAACTATGATACATATTTATCTCTTATAATAACATGTGTCATAGTTCAGTTATCAATTTAACACAAACCTTGAGTCATCTAGAAGAAGAAACCTCAATTGAACCTCAAATCAGATTGTTCTGTAGCCATGGTTGTGGGGCATTTTAAAAATGCTAACTGATGATGTAGGGGGTCCCAGACTACTATTGGCAGTGTCATCTATAGGCCTGACCTAGACAAGAAAGAAAGCTGAGCAAGCCAGAGAGAGCAAGCCACTAAGCAGCATTCCTCTGTGGCCTCTGCTTTAGTCTCTGCCTCCAGATGCCTTCCTTGAGTTCCTGCCTTTGTTTTTCACAGCAATGCAAATATGAATTTTCTCACCAGGTTGATTTTGTGCTCATAATATTTTATCAAAACAACAGGGAAGTAAAGTAGAACAATGCATGCTGAGGTTTGGGAATGTTAAATAGCTGTTCAGAGGTCATCTTACTAGTATGTGGTAAAACTCGTTCACATCCAATAATGATTGATACCAAACTGATGTCAGTAATTGCCAGATCAAACACAAGAGAGTGTAAAAAAGTAACTCCTCTGAGTGTTCCCACCCATGTATTTATTTTACATGTAAATATAACCAGGAAAGAGAATCAACAAAATACAACCAAACATAAGACATGGAATGCCTACAGATTCTATCATTTACCTCCAGTACAACAGTGGCCTTTGTTAGCATTTATAATTGGTTTACCTGGCTAAAGATCAAGAGAGGACCTATGACCTAGTCCCAAATACAAGAAACTAGTGGTCTTTGGAGAGTTCCTAAATAAAAGGTCCTTGAGGGAAATTATCAACAGTAAGTCATATTCCCCTTGAAGTATCTATTGTGGGATTTGTTTCTCCCAAGAAGCTATAATTAGTAAGCCACATAAAACTGGAAGTGGCCACAGGAAATCCCTGTAAGATGGATGTTCTAAATTGGTTTTGTGACTGGGTTCAAGGAAGGATTACTCTATTACATGAAGAAATAGAGTCCAACAGCACATAGGATTGGACATTCTATCCATTGTTTATCAGAGAGTGAATGTTTGTGTTCAAGTGGCTACTACAAAAGGATACTACAATGGTACTCAAGATCCAGAGACTGAGATCCAGCTGGCTGTTCCTCATGGAATAGTACAGCATTAGCAACAAATAATTATAGTTTAAAACATTAAATGATATTGCTTCCTTGACTTACTTCAAAAGCTCAGCTCCATCAATAGATTTAGTGTTTCCTTAGTTCTTCAAGATCAGCTTAAGTCTTTCATAGCCACTGACTGAGCTATTAATAAATCAGACATAGAAGTTACAGATTTAAAAGCAATCAAATTCTTGACGATTCCATGCCTCTTCTGAAAAGTCAGTGTGTTGATTAAGAGAGGACCTACATAGAAAAGTATTAAGAATATTTGAAGAAGTTGCTCTAGTGGATATTTCCTGAGCTTCCAAATGATAGTTGTGTTTCTTTGTATAAGTGTTAACTCATGTGTAATTATATATTTAAATTATTTGCACACGAAAAGCAGAGAAATCTAGAACATAATATTTATAGAATTATAAAAATATAAAATAAGTAGACAGACTAAAGCAGCATGAATTGTTTGAATGCTTAAATGAAATTTTTTTCCCTGGCCACCTAAATCAAATCAAATTGATACATTATAAATTCCTTATATAATGAAGTAAAAGGGAAAACGTGAGCAAATAGGAATCCTGCAGTACACTTTGCACTTAGCCTTAAGTGTCTGTCCTGTTATACCCTTTTATTTCAAAGTGGGTCTCTCGTTTTGTGGCTGCTACTTACACAAGGCTACCTTGCCCATCCTCTTCAATCCTGGGGCTTCTTCTTCTCTACCTCAGCTCACCACAAAAGTGCTGAGATTACAAAGTGCACCTGAATTTCTCACTCTGTGTTGGTTACAGGCACCCAAACCCAGGTCCTCATGTTTGTGTCATGCGGGCTTCACTCATCCAGCTGTCTCTCCAGCCCTGTTGAGGGAAAAACTGGAATAAATTCTGGCATGGAACAGATTCCCTACTTCAGTTCCCTACAAAAAAGGAAGACTATTTTGCATTTAAGGTCTAGGCCAAAAGTCAAATCCAATATTATATCCCCAGTAAATCAAGAACAATTAATTCCCTTAGAAGACTTGATGGATGTTAGGGCAATGATCTCTAGCCTGTCTCCATTTAAGTAGCAGAAGGTAGATTAGTGTTGAAAGAAGATGGATGTGTCTTTTAGAATGACAGTGAATTATTTTCAACTTGATTCAATGATTATATGTAGCCAGGGCTCTACTTCTTCTTCAGTCTCTTAATGCCTGCTACTTTACATTCCCCTGAAAACTAGAAAGCAATTTTTAATATGCGGGTTGCTTTTCTTTTCATTCATCTGTCTTAATAAAAAGCTGTAGCTTATCTTCAGGTCAGCAGTGAGGAAAAACACAATGATTCTAACTTTCATTCTTTTCCTAAATGATCTTCATATCTCTTGGCCTGCCACTGTGCTACTACTCCATTGTACTGACAGTACCATATTGACTAAATCTGGTAAATAAAATTATTATAATTTTAGTCATATACATACATACATACAAACATACATACATACATACATATAATAGATAATAGAAAAAACTTAAAGAAAATAAATTCATAGGGTGCAGTCTTTGTGGTAGACAATAGTCTGGAAACATTAAAAACATGGATAGAGACCAAAATAATACCCCACTGACTATGTCTCCCAGTGTTAGTTTGAGTCTGAAATGTTCCTACAGGTTTAGGTATCTGAAAACTACTGGGTCCCTAGGTGGTGGGCCTATTTGGGGATAATCTGGAAACTTTGGGATGTAGGTTTCAAAAAGTCCTCTTCCATCTACTTGTAGTCTTAGTTGGATTATTAGTAAGCTCCTGCCACTCCAGAACATACCACTCTAGCCACATACTTTCCACACCATGGCATAGTTGGCACCCCTTAAAGTGATTCAGATAAATCCATTCAGTCTCAAGTAATTTGTGTTAAGAATTTTGTTACACTATGATTGAAATCAGCTAGCACACCAGGCCTCCTCAACATAGTGAGGTCACTGCAACAAGAATACTATCAATGGTGGAAGCACTTTAGAAATGGGAAACCAAGTCCAGTAACATCTCTCTTTAATTCTACTTTTTCGTCCAACATTTTGTGCAATTTCCTAGGGTTTTTTTGTGATGTGTGTGTGTGTGTGTGTGTGTGTGTGTTGTTGTTGTTGTTGATGATGATGATGATGATGATGATTTTTTGAGGCAGGGTTTCTCTGTTTAGCTTTGGAGCTTGTCCTAGAACTCACTCATTCTGTATACCAGGCTGGGCTTATAGTCACAGAGAACCTCCAGAGTGCTGGGACTAAGGCATGTGCCACCACCACCCGGTTAATCTCCTTTAAAAGGGAAGGAATTAATTGGGATGGGGGAAAGAAAAAGAAAAAAGGTGAAGGGGGAATAAATGGGAGTAAGGCATATGAGATTCTTGAAAGAACTTGTCATTATGAAGCCCATTCCTAACTACCACAAATATATACCAATAGAGAAGTAAAAATAAAAACTCACATGCATTTTTACTTATAATTTTTAAAATAGCAAACAAACATTGATGACATCATGATTCTGAATAAGAACTGTTCAAAATAACTCACTGGGCTCCAAATCAAGACATCCACCGGCTTCACTGTCCTAGGAAAGCCCTAGAGGAACATTCACTTGCTCAATTTTTAAACTTAGAGGGCTGCTCAGGTTCTTCAAGTGTTCTTTTGATCCTTAACACCAGCAGTAGATAGTACAGCTTTTCCTACATGTCAAAGAAACAGCTGTAAGCATAACTCCATCTCAATTCTTATTTCTTTTGCCATGTATCAGAAGACATTCATCGCCTCCTAGGATTAAACCCAGTATTTTTTGAAGGACAATATTCAGTGAACCACGTATTACTTCCCTTTGACCTATTGTTTTCTTGAAAAGGAATTCTATTCAGTATCCTTGATTGTTCTCTTAATCTTCACAATAATAACTACTTTCCACTGGAGTTAAAAGATAAAAATGAACATATATGGCTCACTTTCCCAAATGACTCACTTTCCTCTAAATTTTTCCTCAGTTTCTGGTATACAAGTATGTACTGTAATTACCTCAATAATAACCTGTGAAAATAAGGCTTTATGGTTAATCCTGGTTTTCCTAATTTATGTAAAGTATTAACTAGATGTTTAATCAATATTTGTATTGCTTAATCTAGGCTCAATTATTCAAGAGATATTTTTGTCAACATATTCAAAATTCATTCCCTAAAAATTCACTTTTTGAAGTTAAGTGAGTATTTTAGCTATAAGATTCCATTATCTGCTTCTCAACTCACCCTGTCCAAAAGAAATGAGGTTTTAAGACATTAATTTCATCCTATATCAATAGAAAATAATAAGACCTGTAAAACAGAGATGTTATAAGATTACTTATTTAACATTTAACATCAGCTTCTCTTTCTTTGTTTAAAATCAATGTGGAATCTTAAGACACATTTGTATTTATGTATGTGTGACACACCCACACACTCACATATTCACAAACACAAAACACAGACACAGAGACACATACAGATACTTATGTAGTTAGGGGATACTTACAGGACTTTAAACACCAGCAAAAAGCATCAGGTCCCTGAAGCTGGAGTTACAACAGGTCTGTCTGACATTCATGTCAAGGATGTTGGGAGCTGATGTTAGGAGTAGTAAACCCATATGATCACAGAGCAATTTCTCTAGCTCTGATTTAATTTTTTGAATTTATTATTTAGAAATAAATGTACATGAATTCTATAGGAGAAAAAGATAGCAACCATAACTAACAGAATTCCTAGTAGAATATTTTTTTACTCTAAAGTTTATCAGCTAAGTCTACTTTCTGAATCAATTTCCTTGGAGGAGGCTCACTCACATTTGGAGCAGAAACAAAGTCTGGCATTATTACTTGGGTTTTACTTCTCTCTAGGTATCTTTGTATTTCTTCTGACAGTCATTATTCAGGCTGTTTTTTCTGACTTCCTAAAAAACAGAACAATCTAAGGTTCTTTTCCTCATACTAGACTTTCTGTGAGGATCCCTTTGTATCATGTTTCTTTCCTAAACTGCACTTTTGGAAACAAGGCTCATCTTACTGGACAAGCTTTACAGGTCTTGTAATTTTGTTCCTGTAATTATCTTCCTCTTATACCTTTATTGTCTCAATGAAAAGAGGAGAAAGAATGGGAGTTTCCTCTCCAACGTGTTGGCTCTCCTAAGCTGTGTGATGCTTCCTTGGAATTCCCCGAGAAATTTCCTTTCGGGGACTTCTTCCTTCACATTTTCAACATTATTTTCTAATCCATAGAAATGTTATGAGTCAGGTCATTCAACAGTTCAGGTAGCTTCTTGGCTTCTTCTGTCCTTTTGTGTCACTTACTTTGGGTTGTTTATCTGTCTTATGCCCACACCACATCAGATCTTACTGTATCAAGCCTTTGCTTGTAGAATTGCTAAAGGAGACATCCAAAATTTCAAAGACTTCATTCAGAGCTCAATTGCCCTCCTGCAACAAACTCTTCTTCATTGGCAGCTCCTTAGCCTTTGTTCCATGGTCTTCTGTGATATACCTTTAAAGAAAATTATAGTCTATGCAGAATTTGTCAAGAGTATCAAAACATAGCTAGACCTCTGGGAGCTTCTATCCAGTTGGGCCTCGATCAGTGTTGTCATTTTTATATCTTCCTGTCATCCTCAAAATCATATCATGACCATTGCTACCCAGGATTTTATAGATATGTTAACAAAAGACATTATTTCTCCTGGGGCCTTTGTTCCTGATGTACATGTCTCTATTTTACCTTTTATAACAGAACTGAAAATGGTATGCATTGGCTTGGTTTTGAGATGGCTTTCTGCAATCTCCAAAGCCTTGTGTATCAAGGCTTTTTTGACATGCCTTCTGGGTTGCCCAACACTTATGACTTTCTACAACAAACTTGCCTTGAGCACTCACATCTAATGGGTTAATCACACAGAGTGAATTTCTGATATGTTTTCCTTGGCTTCTTTCTAGAAGAGAAATGAACAACTGCTTAAATCAAGACTTCCCTCCTCTGCAATATTGTCTGTCCTCAGGGTGTTGTGGCAACTATCATCATCAAAGTCTTCATTGCATGAAGACTTAATACTTCCTTATATTTTAATGGCAACAGACTTAAAATGAGTTTTCTACTTCCCACTTCTGAAATGTGTTGGGACATCACTATGTGATAGACTATAATTCCTGAAAGTGAACTATCAAGTACACCAGAAAAGGTTGTGCATCCCTGTTTATTACTATACTATTTACAAGATCCACTATCTAAAATCATCCTAGGGGTCCAATGGCAGCAAACTAGATGAACCAAAATGCTATGCATGTACAATAGAACTTTCTTTGGCCATAAAGAAAAATCTATTTATGACTTTGGCAGGAAAATGGATGAAGTAGGAGTCCAATTAGTGAAATAACACCCAGAAGACAAACATTGCACACTTTATTTTATAAATAGGACCTATATTTACATTTAGATATGTTTGTATAAATAGGGACACCATGAAATCTAAAGAACACTATGAGTGAGGAGATAGACACAAAGATATCGACAAAGGAAACAAGAAAAGAATAGGAAATATGTAAAACATAAAAGCGGCAGGAAGGACACTTTGGGGTATGGAAGGGAACAAAAACTGCTTCCCAGCTGCTCCAATACAAGTATAAACCATGATCCCAGCTCAGTATTTTACATAGAAACGTGCCACACGTAGCTCTTGGCCTAAAATCTGTTTAAATTTTGTTTACAATATTAAAAATAAACACATTGTAAATTGACTTTAAACATGAGAAATTTGGGGGCGATATAAATAAAAATAAAAGGCAACCCTCAATAGTGCATCACATAGTTCTACACAGAACTGCAGACCAGTTCTCACAGACAGTGGAAATACTGGGCTTAAATGAAGACTCAGAAGTGACTCTGCTTGAATGTTAAGTATAACAAATATTTAAAATAACAAAGGTAACCAGGAGAATCTCTGTAGAGTAATAAGAAAATATTTTAAAATTGACTTCCCAAGTGGCCTACTACTGTCATCTAAAGCCCTTATCACTAAGTTTATTACTTTTATTGTTATTATTCTATCTGGTAAAGCAGAGCCAGCAAGCTGTAGGCTTTCTTTCAGCCTTGCTCTTCCCAGAATTGGAAAGTATTTCCTCATTGGCCTGGGATTATAATACACATCAGGTATCCTTGGTGAATGTTTAATTTATCTTTGGTTTTCTTTTCTGTTGTTTTGTTTTTTGAAACTGCAAATCAAGTATTTATTAGTAGCAGCTATTTATATTAAAAAAATATGTTTGTTTAAGTCTCCATGTGAATGCTTGTAGCTAATGACTTTATCAGTAAAAACATATACATAAAACTATTTACCTTCATTTAGGTACTTTTTTCATTGTTGGTCTTTTTTCCCCCTTTTTTATTATTATGAATAAAGAAGTCATGTTTCTATCCTTATATATCCTTACTCAAGGTCCCTTCCCTGTCCCACCACATCAAGTCATTGTCTTTTCTCCACATCTCCCCATCCCCTTCATGGGCAGGCGGTTCCAAGGTCCCAATATTGCTTAGTTCAGTCTCCACAACTGGCAAATCCAATTTTCTACCCCCAACATCAAGACTGAGTCAGATGTTCTTCTAGGGGGAGTGGGATCCAAGGAGTCAGTCCAAGGTGTTTCCAATCCCAACCAGTTCAGTGGTTGTGGTTTGCAGCTTGGGCATGCTTTGCTTTTATTGTTTGTTTGTTTAGAATCTACTAATGAGTGAGTACATCACCTGCTTATCTTTCTGAGTTTGTGATATCTCGTTCAGGAGGTTCTTCTCCAAATGCATCCATTTACCTGCAAATTTTAGGATATCATTTTTTCTTACTGCTGAGTAGTATTCCATTGTGTAGATGTACCACAGTTTGTTAATCCATTCTTCAGTTGAGGGGCATCTAGGTTGTTTCCAAGTTCTTGCTATTACAAATAATGCTGCTATGAACATAGTTGAGCTAATTACATTGGAATGTGTCTGTACATTTTTAGAATATACATCCAAAAGTGGTATTGCTGGGTCCTTGGGTAAATTGATTCTCAGTTTTCTGAGAAACTGCCATACTGCATTCCAGAGTGGCTGAACAATCTTATACTCTCATCAACAATGGATGTGTTCCCCTTGCTCGGCACCCTCTCCAGCATAGGCTGTCATCTGTGTCTTTTATCTTAGCCAATCTGACAGGTGTCAGGTGGTATCTCAAAGTTGTTTTGATTTGCATTTCTCTGATGGCTAAAGAGGATGAGTATTTTTTCAGGTGCCTTTCAGCCATTAGTAATTCTTCTGCTGAGAATTCCCTTTTTAGATCTGAACCCCATTTTTTGATTGGGTTATTCAAGGTTTTGAGATCTAAATTCTTGAGCTCTTTATATACCTTAGAGATCAGTCCTCTGTCACTTGTAGGGTTGGTGAAATCTTGTAGGCTGTTGTTTTGTCCTATTGACAGTGTCCTTGGCTTTACAGAAGCTTCCCAGCTTCAGGAGATCCCCCTTATTGATTGTTGATCTTAGTATCTGTGCCACTGATGTTACATTTAGGAAGTGGTCACCTCTGCAATTCATAGAAATGTATTTCCCACTTTCTTTTCTATCAAGTTCAAAGTGGTTGGGTTTATGTTGAGGTCTGTGATCCTGTTGGATTTCAGTTTTTTGCAGGGTAACAGGCTTGGAATTATTTGCATTTTTCTACACACTAGAAGACCAGCTATGCCAACACCATTTGTTAAAGATACTTTTTTCCATTGAATATTTTGGGGCTCTTTGTCGAAGATCAGGTGTTCATAGATTTTTGGGTTAATGTCTAGATCCTCAATTCTATTCCATTGATCCACAAGTCTGTTTTTATGCCAGTACCAGGCTGTTTTATTACTGTAGCTCTATAGTACATAAACATAAAGTCAGGGATAGTGATAACTCCTGAGGTTCTTTTGTTGAGAAAAATTGTTTTGGCAACCCTAGCTTTCCTGTTATTCTAGTTGAAATTGAGTATTGTTCTCTCAAGGTCCGTAAGATATTGTGTTGGGATTTTTTTGGGCAGTACATTGAATCTATAGATTTTAAATATGTATTTAAACATATTTGTAGCTATTATAAAGGGTGATGTTTCCCTTATTTCTTTTTCAGCCGTACTATCTTTAGTGTATAAAAAGGCTACTGATTTCTTTGAGTTAATCTTGTATACTGCTAGGTTGCTGAAGGTGTTTATCAGCCATAGAAGTTCCTTGGAAGAATTTTGTGGGTCACAAATGTATACAATCATATCTGCAAATAGAGACAGCTTCACTTCTTCTTTTCCAATTTGTATCCCCTTAATCTTCTTTCATTCTCCTATATCTTTAGCTAAAACTTTTGAGAACTATATTAAATAGGTAAGGTGAGAGAGAACATCCTTGTCTAGTTCCTGATTTTAGTGGGATTGCTTTTTCTCCATTAACTTTGATGTTGGCTATCGGCTTCTTGTAACTCGCCTTTATTATATTTAGGTATTCTCCCTGTATTCTTGACCTCTCCAGGGCTTTTATCATAAAGGAGTGTTGGATTTTGTCAAAGGCATTTTCAGCATCTAAGGATATGATCATGTGGTTTTTTTTCCTTTAGTTGGTTTATATGATGGATAACATTTACACTTTTTTATATGTTAAGCCAACCCTGCATTTCTGAAATTAAGCCTGCTTGGTCGTAGTGGATGATATTTTTTATATATTGTTGTATACAGTTTGCCAAAATTTTGTTGAAAATTTTAGCACCAATATTCATGAGGGAATTTGGTCTGTAATTCTCCTTCTTTGTTGTGTTTTGAGCACCTTAGGTATTAAGGTAATTGTGGCCTCTTAAAAGGAATTAGTCAATAATCCTTCAGATTCTACTGTGTGAAATAGTTTGAGGAGTAATGGTAGTAATTCTTCTTTGAATGTCTGGCAGAATTCCCCACTGAAACCATCTGGACCAAGGCTTTTATTTTGGGGGAGGCTTTCAATCAGAGCTTCAATTTCCTTTAGGGTTATAGGCATGTTTAGGTAATTAATCTGTTCTTCATTTAATTTTGGTAAATGGTACCTGTCCAGAAAGCTGTCTATTTCTTCTAGGTTTTCTATTTTTGTGGAGTATAGATTTACAAAGTATGATCAGATTATTTTCTGTATTTCCTGGGGATCTGTGGTTATGTCCTTTTCACTTCTGATTTTGTGATTTGAACACTCTATCTCTGCTTTTTGATTAGTTTGGATAAGGGCTTATCTATCTTGTTGACTTTCTCAAAGAACCAACTGTTAGATTCATTGATTCTTTGTATTGTTCATTTTGTTTTCATTGTATTGATTTCAGCTCTAAGTTTGATTATTTCCTGCTGTCTACTCCTTCTATGTGAGTTTGCTTCTAACTGTTCTAAGGCTTTCAGCTGAGCTGTTAGGTCTCTAGTGTGAGATTTCTCTAGATTTTTCATTTAGGCATCTAGCACTATGAATTTTCATCTTAAGATTGCTTTCATTGTGTCACACAAGTTTAGGTATGTTGTGGATTCATTTCCATTAAATTCTAGGAAAACTTTGACATCTTTCTTAATTTCTTCCTTGACCCAGAGGTGGTTAAGCTGAGTGATGTTTAGTTTCCATGAGTTGGTAGGCTTTATTTGATTTTTGATGTTGTTGAACTCTAACTTTAGGCCCTGGTGGTCCAATATGATACAAGGGAATATTTCCATTTTTTGTATCTGTTGATATTTGCTTTATGACCAATTATGTGGTCAATTTTAGAGAAAGTTTCATGATAAGCTGAGAAATATGTATATTCCTTTGCATTTGAGTAGAAGCTTTTGCAGATATCTATTAATTCCATTTGCATCATAACCTCTGTTAGACTCCTTATATCTCTGTTGAATCTCTGTCTGTTTAACCTATCCAGGGGTGAAAGTGGGGTATTGAAGTCTCCCACTATTAGGGTGTAAGAATTGATGTGGGATTTGAGCTTTAGCAGTGTATCTTTTACATAGGTAGGTGCCCTTATATTAGGGGCATAAATATTCAGAATTGAAATCTCCTCTTGAACAATTTTTCCTGTGATGAATAAGTAATGACCAACTTGATCCCTTTTAATTGCTTTTAACTTAAAGTCTATTTTGTTAGATATTAGGATGGCAACCCTAGCTTGTTTCTTAGGACCATTTGACTGGAAAATCTTTTCCTAACTCTTTACTCTGAGCCTGTGTCTGTCTTTGTGGTTGAGATATGTTCTTTGTAGGCAACAGAGGGATGGCTTCTGTTTTTGTATCCGTGTTTTTTGTGTGTGTCTTTTTATAGGTGTGTGGATTCCATTGATATTAAGGGATATTAGTGACCACTGACTGATATTTCCTGTTCTTTTTGGTGGCAGCTTGTATGTATTTCCTTTTTCTGGGCCAGTCTTCTGTGGTATTATTGATTGTTTGTGGTTTCATGGGTGTATCTGGGATCCTTAGGTTGGAGTTTTCCCTCTAATGCTTTCTGGAGTGCTAAATTGGTAGATAGGTATTGTTTCAGTCTGGCTTTTTCATGGAATATCTTGTTGACTCCATCTATGGTGATTGATAATTTTGCTGGCTATAGTAATCTAGGTTGGCAGCCATGTTCTTTTAGTGTTTGTATAATTTCTGACCAAGCTCTTATTGCCTTCATCGTTTCCATTGCATAGTCAGGTTTTATTCTGTTAGGTCTGCCTTTATAGGTAAGTTGGCCCTTTTCTTTTGTAGCTCTTAAAATTTTTTCTTTGTTCTAGATGTTTTGTGGCTTGATTATTATGTGGTATGCTCACTTTTATCGAGGGTCATATCTATTTGGTGTTCTGTAAGCTTCTTGTATCTTTATAGGTATTTCCTTCTTCAAGTTAGGAAAGTTTTCTTCTTTCATTTTATTGAATATATTGTCTGTGCCTTTGAGCTAGTATTCTACTCCTTCTTCTATTCTTATTATTCTCATGTTAGGTCTTTTCATGGTGTCCCAGATTTCCTGAACATTTTGTGTTATGGCTTTTTGGGGTTTTGTATTTTCTTTACTATAGACTGATGTATCTGTTTCTGTTAGTGAGTCTTCCACTCCAGAGATTCTCTCTTCCATCTCTTGGATTCTTTTGGTTATGCTTGTATCTGTAGTTCCAGCTTTTTTCTTCAGGTTTTCTATTTCTATCTTTGCCTCATTTTGTGCCTTTTTTTTTTTCCACTTCTATTTCAGTTTTTAGTTCCTACCTTGTTTCTTTCAAGGATTTGTTCATCTCTTCCAATTTTTTGGTTGTACTTTATTCTATTTCTTTAAGGGAATTTTTCATTTCTTCTTTGAGGGCTTCAATGATCTTCATAAAGTTATTTTGTTGTTACTTCCTTCTGCTTCCTCTTTATTGCCCTGTTCAAGGCTTGTAGTTGTAGAACCACAACTTTCTTCTGGAGTTACCTTGTTGTTTTTTATATTATTATATATATTTTTGCACTGGCATGTGCCCATATCTTCAGTGGTTCATGATTAGGTGACTCCTGGTCAGTTGTGGCAAGAGGGCTTGTTTGTCTCCTGTCGCCTCTGAGGAAGGAGTCTGCTCAATCTCTGACTCTTCTCTGGGAAGGGGTCTGAATTTCAAGCATTTAGTCTTTCTCTGCTGATGCAGTTGAGGGTGGGGTCACCATGTGATGACCCTTCTTTTAGGTGCAGCTGGAGGGGTCCCTCACAGCCAAACTCTATTCCTGTCTGGGAAGGAATGTGTTGAGACATGCACCACATACAGAACCTCATCCCGGAACCTGAACTGGAACTGGAACACAACTTTCCCTGGCATGGATTTAGGTGCCAGGGCCTGCTGACCTCACCTCACCTCTGGGCGAAGTCTGAGTCTGGATTTCAAAGTCCTCAGTCCTTCTCTGATGATGCAGTTGGAGTCGGGGTTGCCGTGCAAGTTCCCTTGTTTTAGTAGCAGCACATGTTTTCTTACACAGAGCATTAAGAGAGATATTCCTTCCACTCCTCGTTTGAACACATGTGTTTTTTCTCATCAGTGTCCATACACTTGCTTTCTTACACAGAGCATTAAGAGAGATGTTGCTTTCTCTCCTCGTTTGAACATATGTGTTTTTTTTCCAGCGTCCATACACGTACATTCGAACCCTCATAGCCAAAGTCTATTCCTGTCTGCTAAGAAGTGTGTTGAGACACCCACCACAGACAGAACCGAGTCCCGAAACCAAAACCATAACACAACTTTCCCTCTGCATTTAGTTTTAAAGTGCCTAATTTTTACGTAAATGACTTGTCTTTCATCTACAAGTAGAGATTTTTTTTATTATAAGTGTTGTTCTTCATTTAGTAGAAAGTACTGAGTTTTTAAGTTAGACTAGGCATGTAACCTGGTGAAGGGTGCTGTGTAGGTAAGTTTTAGGCAGTAGGACCTGTAGCACATAGTTATGTTCCATTGCTTAGAAAAGAAGGGTTTAGTTAGCCTTCACTGTCTGGATATTAAGCATTTAATATTATGTAATATTAACTCAATAGCATGCAGTTTTATATTTTCATTATAGTGTGATCTTTTTGCTAGTGTAGTGAGTAATTATATCCTTTGTGGTCTGAAAGTAAGTGCCTTAAGTCTTCCATTTAACCAAACTATGGGAAAGAAAGTATATTAATTACTTATAGGGTAATTGTTGGTGATAGCTGTGTGATTTTCTGCATTGACTTGAAGAGAAAGACTGATCCTGAGAGATTTCCTTTGCCTACTGCATGGTGTGTGTGTAGGGCTTCTGGGGGAGGTAATCACAATAATACCTGGAGATAGAGCCCTCTTGAAACCAAGGATAAAGCATCACCACCACCACCACCCTGCCCCCAGTAGAAAGGTGTATCTTTATGATGACATTTTATTTACATGCATATGCTACCACAAAGGACTACAGACTGCTGTCATATTCATAGAATTTTAGGAAAATACTGTCACTGAGGTCTAACATGTTTATCATCAGTTTCCCTGTAGGTTAAATGAGGTAGTTTAATATGTATAAGTGCCACCATTCTTGTTACAGTTTTCTTGATCTATATTTACTAAGGATTGAATTAAGAAGAATTTCTCTAACTCACAAAGCTGAACACTTAGAATGTGGTCTTGATGGGTGCTTCTAGGCTTTTACTTAGCATTAATCAACCTCAATTGACACACTATTTTATCTATGTGTAATGTATGTATTAAATCTAGGAGCCTAGTAAAGATTATTTACATGCAGATAACTATCTGCATTCACTAGAACATACTTTATTCTTTTGGCCAAGAATAAGTTGAATAAAATTGAATAATTCAAAATTCCAACTGAGGAAAGAAACTAGGATGAAGTTGGCATTGCTGCTGTTGGAACCATAACAAAGTTGGTTGGTTTTTTGTGCAGGGATGGTTGAGAGTCCACCATCTCCCAGTTCACACTGTTATTCATGAGTCAAAGTGTTGACCCCAGTAGTCACTTGTCATGTAGTCACAGTCACTAGTCACTTGGTATTTGTTAGAAACAGAATATGATGGGAAAGACTTTCTACATAACCAGCTTAGCTTTTCATAAAGTTGGCGACTTCAAATACAAACAAATAACACTAAAAAGTTGTTACTTTTACTTCAGTCAAATTATTATGTATGCTGATTTCTTTAATTTTCAGTACCTAAAGTCTTGTGTATTAGAAATATCTGCATAAGGATATACATAACTAAAATGTAACTCAGAAATATGAATGAATGATGGAGTTTGTTTTCTGGAAAAGATACATAGTATTTTTATATATCTATATATTGGCCATTATAAGGTATCAAATTTATGTTACCTTATAATGGCTAATATTCTAAAGAGAATGTTTAAACTATTTAAATTCTGTGTCTCCTCCCTTAAAAGACATGAAAAAATATGATCTTATATTAACTTTATATACCTTTTCATGAATTTTGCCTTAAACAGTGTGCCTTGTTTTAGTTTTAAATTTAAATTCTGATTTTTTGTAACAGCATTTTATTCTAAACAGACATTTTTTCTAATGCCTGTTTAAAAAAAATAGAAGAAGAAGAAGCCTAGTGCTCCTAAGAGTAACCTTTAGTGGCTTTTCTGACTGAGGGCCTGTGACAGGAAAAACCTACATGTTGGTAAAAGTACATAATCTCGGCCTTAGGCTGCTTCCCATTGTTTTTTGTAATGGTTGAAACTCAGAGTCTCAAAAGTCATTTTTAATCTCTTTCCTATCATGATCATGCAAAAGAGCACATTTAGAGAGAGGACAGACATTGCAAACTGTTTCTTAGCTATCTTGGTGTGGTAAAAGAAGACTCATTATCTGAGTAGACACTATATCTAACAGGGATACAGCACAATCCTCATTCTCCCTGTCTACAGTTTCTTGAGAATCATTGAAGGAAACAAAAAATAAGGATGGTATTTGTAAGACTTTCCTCCACCTTCCTTGAGTAGCATCACTTCTTTGCTGTATCTTAGTTTATAATGTCTATGTTTAAAATGGACAATAGGTTCAACTCTTCCATACTTCCTCCTAACCCAACTTCTATGGCTGGGACTTCTATCCCAGAAGATACAGCCTGCTATAGAAAGCTACCTGTCTCTCCAGATCACATGAATCTCATGTCCAGAGCAGAGTGAGAGACAGATGTCTTTGGACCATGGTGACCTTTTGCCCAGAGCAGAGTGAGAGGTGAGTAGGTTCCAGCTCCTGGGCCTCCCGGAGACCTCCTTGCCAAGACCAAACACACAGTCCTTGTTCTGACCTCAAGCCCAGTCCTGCCCTAAACTAAGGCTGGGAAAAAACTTCCCCAGTAATCCCTAGGGACACATAGCAGACAGCCAGGCCCAACCTCCAAGGCAAACTGCATCATTACAGACAAGCATCTTTCCTGACCACATGGACACCATGCCCAGAGTGGAGTGAGAGACAAACGTCTTCAGATCATGAGAACCCCGTGGTCTGACAAGAATAGGAGATTGTACAGACTACATGACCAGAGCAGACACGAGACACACAACCCCTATAGCCACAATTGTCTAAGATCCTAGGATCTGAGTAAAACCTGACTAAAAGTGAACCAAGGAAGCAATAGGCAGACACCACTGCAAGAATACATATAACAACATAAAGAACAATAAGGCACCACCAGAAGAAGCTGATGGCTCTGCAACACCAAGACATAAACAGAGCAACAAAGAGGAATCAGAAGGAAACAACATTATAACCACCTTTATGAGGATTGTAGAAGCCTTAAAAGAATATATAAAAAATTTCTTTAAAGAAATAGAAAAAAATACAAATTAAAAATAAAATTGAAAGAGAAGAACAAATCCTTGAAAGAAAACAAAGAAAATGAAGAAAGATAAAACCAATAAATGAAAGAAATATTCCAGGAACTAAAAATTGAAATAGAAGCAATAAAGGAGGCAAAGGAGGAAATCGAGAATCTGAAGAAACATACTGGAACTACAGATACAAGCATAACCAATAGAATCCAAGAGATGGAAGAAAGAATCTCTGGAGTGGAAGACTCAATATTAAAAACAGATAAATAAGTCAAAGAAAACACTAAAACCAAAAAAAAATAACACAAAACATTCAATAAATTTGTGACATGATGGAAAGACAAACCTGAGAATAACAGAAAGAATAGAAGGAGAAAATACCAGCTTAAAGGCACAGATAATGTATTCAACATAAAACCAGCTATGTAAGAGGTGAGCGATCCCAGCATCAGGACCACCCATATGGGAGAGTATCTCTTTGGGACCAGGTTCAAAACCTATGATCTGATCTCAGATTCTCCCTAGCAAACAGAAGTTAGGATTTAACTGTGAGAGTCTACTCCAGCAAAAGCTAAAAGGAGATGCATTGCACAGATGGGCCCCCCTCCAGGGCAAACTGTGTCATCAGAGAAGGACAAAGGCTTTGAAATTCAGACCTCTGTCCACAACAGACTTGGAGATAGAGCAGACACCTGTTCAGAGGAGACAAAAGACAAACAAGCACTCTTAAAGCAATTGATTAGGAGCTGGTAATTGTGAACCACTGAAGCCATGTGCAGACGCCAGTGCAAAGATACATATAGCAATATAAAGAAAAACAAAGCAACATCAGAAGAAACTGGGAGTTCTACAACTACAAGACCTGAACAGAACAATGAAGAGGAACCAGAAAGAAATAACAGCAAAAACAACTTTATGAAGATTATTGAAGCCTTAAAAGAAGATATAAAAAACTCTCCTTAAAGAAATAGAAGAAAATACAAACAAAAAATGGAAGAGATGAACAAATCCTTGAAAGAAAACCAAGAAAAGGTAAATCAAAAAATAAAAAAAACATTCAAAGAACTAAATATTAAAATGGAAGCAATAAAAATGGCACAAAATACGGCAAGAATGGAAATAAAAAATCTGAAGCAAAGAGCTGGAACTACAGATAAAAACATAACCAACAGAATCCAAGAGATAGAAGAGAAAATCTCTGAAGTGGAAGACTCAGTACCAGAAATAGATACATCAGTGAAAGAAAATAATAAAACCAAAAAAGCCATCACACAAAATGTTCAGGAAATTTGGGGCACCATGGAAAGACCTAACGTGAGAATAATAGGAATAGAAGAAAGAAGGAATACCAGCTCAAAGGCATGGATAATGTATTCAATAAAATCATAGAAGTAAACTTTCCTAACTTAAAGAAGGAAATGCCTATAAAGATATAAGAAGCATACAGAACAGCAAATAGATATGACCCACCCAAAAAAGTCAGTTGGCCAGATAGTAATCAAGCCACAAAACATACAAAACAAAGAAAAAATTTTAGGAGCTGCAAAAGAAAAGGGCCAACTTGCTCATAAAGGTAGACCTATCAGAATAAGACCTGACTATTCAATGGAAACGATGAAGGCAATAAGGGCCTGGTCAGAAGTTATACAGTTACTAAAAGAGCATGGATGCCTACCTAGACTAAGATACCCAACAAAATTATCAACCACCATAGATGGAGTAAAAAAAATATTTCATGACAAAGTCAGACTGAAACAATACCTATCTACTAATTTGGCACTCCAGAAAGCATTAGAGGGAAAACTCCAAACTAAGGATCCCAGATACACCCATGAAACCACAAACAATCAATAATTCCACAGACGAATAGCCAAGACAAAGAAAATACATACAAGCTACCACCAAAAATTTCAGGAAATATGAATCAGTGGTCACTAATATCCTTTCATATCAATGGACTCAACTCACCTATAAAAAGACATGCGTTAACAAGATGGATACAAAAACAGAAGCCATCCTTCTGCTGCATACAAGAAACACACCTCAACAACAAAGACAGACACAGGCTCAAAGTAAAGGGTTTGGAAAAAAATTTCCAATCAAATGATTCTAAGAAACAAGCTGGGGTTGCCATCCTAATATCTAACAAAGTAGACTTTAAGCTAAAAGCAATTAAAAGGGACCAAGATAGTCATTACTTATTCATTGCATGAAAAATTGTCAAGAGGAGATTTCAATCCTGAATGTTTATGCCCCTAACATAAGGATACCTACTTATGCAAAAGAAACACTGCTAAAGCTCAAATCCCACATCAATTCTTACACCCTAATAGTGGAAGACTTCAATACCCCACTTCCCCCCTCCCCCAGATAGATCAACCAGACAGAAACTCAACAGAGAAATAAGGAAACTAACAGAGGTTATGATACAAATGATTTAACAGATACTTACAGAAGCTTACACCTAAATGCAAAGGAATATACATATTTCTCAGCTCCTCATGAAACTTTCTCTAAAATTCACCACATAATTGGTCATAAAGCAAATATCAAAAGATACAAAAATGTAAATGATTCCTTGTATCATATTGGACCATCAGGGAATAAGGTTAGAGTTCAACAACATCAAAAATCACAAAGCCTACCAACTCATGGAAACTAAACATTACTCAGCTAAATCACCTCTGAGTCAAAGAAGAAATTAAGAATGAAATCAAAGTCTTCCTAGAATTTAATGAAAATGAATCCACAAAGTACCCAAACTTATGGAACACAAGGAAAGCAGTCTTAAAAGGAAAATCATAGCACTAGATGCCAACATGAGAAGCCTAGATGAAGCCCACACTAGAGAAGTAACAGCACCACCAAAAGTCATAGAACAATTAGAAGCAAAATCACTTAGAAGGAGTTGATGGCAGTAAATATTCAAACTTATAGCTGAAATCAATACAATTGAAACAAAATAATAATAATACAAAGAATTAATGAATCAAAGAATTTGTTATTTGAGAAAGTCAACAAGATAGATAAGCCCTTATCCAAACTAATCAAAAGTCAGAGAGTATCCAAATCAACAAAAACAGAAATAAAAAAGGGAACATAACAACAGACCCCCAGGAAATCCAGAAAATTATCAATCAGATCATACTTTGAAAATCTATATTCTACAAAATTGGAAAACCTAGAAGAAATAGACAGTTGTTTGGGCAAGTACCATTTACCATAATTAAATGACAACCAGATTAATTACCTAAACAGACTTATAACTCTAAAGGAAATTGAAGCTGTCATTAAAAGCCTTCAAAGTAAAAAAAAGCCCAGGTTCAGATGGTTTCAGTGGAGAATTCTACCAGATATTCAAAGAAGAATTACTACCATTACTGCTCAAACTATTTCACACAGTAGAAACTCAAGGAATATTGCCACATTCCTTTTATGAGGCCACAATTACCCTAATACCCAAGCCACTCAGAGACACAACAAAGAAGGAGAATTACAAACCAATTTCCCTCATGAATATTGATGCCAAAATTCTCAATAAAATTTCGGCTAACCACATACAATAATATATGAAAAATATCATCCACCATACCAAGTAGGCTTCATCCCAGAAATGCAAGGATGGTTCAACATATGAAAACTATAAATATTATCCATCATATAAACAAAATCAAGGAAAATAATGACATGATTATATGTTTAGATGCTGAAAAAGCCTTTGACAAAATCCAACACTCCTTTATGATAAAAGCTCTGGAGTGATCAGGAATGCAGAGAGAATACCTAAATATAATAAAGCTGATTTACAAGAACCCAACAGTCAACATCAAACTTAATGAAGAAAAATTCAAAACAATCCCACTAAAATCAGGAACTAGACAAGGATGTCTTTTCTCCCCTTACCTATTCAATATAGTTCTTGAAGTTTTAGCTAAAGCAATAAGAGAATGAAAGGAGATTACGGGGACACAAATTGGAAAAGAAAAAGTGAAGCTATCTCTATTTGCAGATGATATGATTTTATACACAAGTAACCCACAAAATTCTACAGGGAATATCTATGGCTAATAAACACCTTCAGTAATGTAGCAGGTTTCAAGATTGAGTTGCATTCACTCAATAGTGGACTTGAAGCAAAAGCAGTCTTATTTCATTGAAAGATGATGAGTGAATAAAGTGATTTAAAACAAACACAAAAACATAGAAAAATAAAAATACTGAATTAACAAGGAAAAAATAGATAGCTATCTGTTTCTTTGCGTTTTTTTTTTTGTTTGCTTTACTTTTTGTTTTTTTGTTTTGTTTTGTCTTTAACAATATGTGTTGCTTGTGGAATATTTTACTTCTTCTTGCCCTTGAACTGATCTACGAAAGCTTATCATTTGCTAGTTGACCATATCTAATTTATCTGTCTCCATTTTGTTTATTTAAATATCCTCCTGAGGGAAGTCTCACAAACTCAGAGAGATAAGCAGGGGATGTACTCACTCACTAGTGGTCTCTAAACAAACAAACAAGAAAAAAAGCCAAACAGGCCCAAGAGGCAAACCACAACTACCGAACAGCTTGGGATCAGAAACACCCTGGACTGACCCTTCAAACCCCAGTCCAACTATAGGAACACCTGACTCACTCTTGAGGGAGGGGGGAAAGAACTGGATTTGGCCAGAAGTGGAGACTGATCTAAGCATTATTGGGTCAGGGGGACCATAGGACTGTCTGCTCCCTGCCCAGGGAGGGGATGGGGAGTTGCAGAGAAGAAAAATGACCAGATGTGTTGGGAGGGGGAAGGGACCTTGAATAAGGATATACAGGGATGGGAAAAAAAAAATCAGAGGGAAAGATGAACACAAAGAAAATATATGTGTAGCAATCTTATTTGTATTTCCACCCTTGATAAGCCATGCTTATGATTCTTATCCTCTGTATAGTTATTGTTAACTCTTCCACATTTTAAATTCTTTTTACTGTGTTTTCTTTTTTTGATAAATACAAAATAAAGAAGGAAAAAAAAAACAGACAAATGAATGTGCGGTTCTGCCTCTACTACTGTGATATTGACATATGCACAACTTCCCTGTATCTTCCTTCAACTGTTTACTGGCAACAGTTTCTACAATGGGGAATGTTCCATGTTATAGTTTTATTCCGGAACCCATAAGTGTCCTGGCCTCACATTAAAAAGATGTTGTTTTTTTTTTTGTATTTTTTCATGAAGCCTGGGTGTGCACCTAATATATTCTAGTGCCAAAAATATCTATTTTTATGTTACTACCTAGTTCCAAAGAAGTGAGCCTTTCATGAGATAATCTCAATAATCAAATAAATTTTTGTTAAGAAAAATGCATTTCTCCATTTCACTAATACACCTTTAGAAACACATGAGATCAGTCAGTGGCCAGAGCCTTTCTATATGTACCTCATCAACAGAAACTTGGCTTCACATACTGCTCTTATCTTGTCTTCATATTTTAAACAGCTCAAACAAATATTAAATCAGTTTAGAAACATGACAATCTCTCTGAGTCAAAATTTTGTACACATCAATCTAAGAGATAAAAGATCATATACATAACATGATTCCTACAGGTAATGTGTATTGATTCAATAAACATATTTTAATCTATTAAATAGATGATAAAGAATAATGTGGTATTTTACTTATTGGAAATGATCAAATAGATTTCAACTTAATGTTACCCAATCCTCCAAACTTAATGTTATCCAAACCCAAACATCATGTAATACACAAGAACCTTAGACATAACAACTTAGCAACACAAGTATTTAGGAAATTTTAGGAAGGAATTGAGCAAGCATGACAAGAGGGAGAGAGGACAATGATTATAATACTGGAGAATTTTTGTTGCTGACATTAAGAGTTATAGTCATCTGAAGCCATATCCTTTACTTCATGTAATTTTTTCTCTTAAGGAAGAGAACTCAGTACATAGTCCCCTGTTTTATCAAACTCTTTGATAAATTTTATGTACTAAACCCCACAGACACTATCTTTAATTTTAATTTAAGCACTGGTATCTGCAGGCAAAATGTATGAAAATTATCTCTTCTAGTTTTTGATTTGTATAAGAATTGGTAGTATCAAGCAGCATGCATTTGTGAACTGAAGTTTCTTATAATAAGAAATCAAGTACTGCTAGGATACTGATTCCATTTACAGGCTAATAAACCTTAACATGGATGCCTGTGAGTGGTTCATGTGCAATTTGGGTTCCTTCTGGAGTTCTTTCAGCTAATTGGCAGGATTCCTTTTTCACAGCTGGAGGCACAAGTATCATTTTCCTGTAAGGTTGCCAGGCAGCCACTCCCATTTGCCAGAGAGCAAGATTTTGCTGTTATATCAAAGTAAGTCACTTTTGTATGACCTGCAAGGTCTAGGGAACATCACAGTAGAAATAGAAGGGATTGGAAGAGTCAGAAAACAGGGAATACTATGAGACACTGTCTTTTGCAATGAGTGCTTGCTACATTCATGAACACACAGTAGTTAAGATTGCCAAAAAAAAAAAAAAAAGGAACACAAAATTTTACAGGAATGTGAAAGATAAAGGTTCTAGGAAGAAGAAACAAGTCAACACAGGAAAATAAGGGACAGATAAAAGAGTAACAAGAGAAATACAATCAAAATACATTGTACACGTGTGTAGAACTGTCTAGACAAAAAAAGAAATATTCAGATAAATAAATACAGAATTTTTAAAAGTAAAACACCATGCAAATTACACGTAATTCTACTACTGAGATACAGTTTTGTGTACTGCATGTATTCTAAGTTTCTCTAGAGTCACAGACTTACAGGATAAATATATATGCGTTATATACATAAATATACATGTATATATATTGATGTCTGTGTGTCTGAATATAATGTGTTTATTTGTGTGTGTGTGTGTGTGTGTGTGTGTGTGTGTGTGTATGCATGTGTGTGGAGAGAGAATGAGAGAGAATCAGCTCAGGTTTGACCAACACTCACTATATAGACTAGACTGACCTTGAACTCACAGAAATCAGCCTGCTTCTGCCTTGAGAGTGTGGTGATTAATGGCATGTGTTCCCCCACCTCATAGAAAAACAAATTTATGTCAGTGGTAATGTGCAATTAAGCATGTTTTCCTTGCATGCACATTTACAAGCTCTATAACTTTAAAACTCTTTTAAATTAAAAACACTACCAAAGTTGCTGTTTGTCTTTCTTATTTCACAACTACAAAATATTTCAATTACACAAAATTTGTTTTTTTTATTTTTTGTTAGTTAAAAATTTTATTTTTTTATATCCTGGTAAGACTTTTCTTTCCCTCCTTTCCTCCTGTTCCCTTCCCCTGACTTCTCTCCATTCTCTCCCCATCCACTCTTTCTCTGTCTCCACTCAGAAGGCATAAGGCCTCCTATTGGCATCAATAAAGCATGACAAATCAAGTTGAGGCAGGACCAAGCTCTTCCCCTTATATCAAGTCTAGGTGAGAATACCCGGCATTCAGAATAGGTTTCAAAAGCCAGCTCACATACCAGGGACAGGTCATGATTATGCTGCTAGGAGCTACAAAACTGTCACACACATGCATATGGCATAGATCAGTTTCATATAGGCTTTCTAGTTGCTGGTCCAGAGTCCTCCATGAGATTCCACTAGCTCAGGTCAGCTGTCTCTGTGGTTCCCAAGTCATGATCTTGACCACTCTGGTTCGTACATTCCCTCCATCCTCTCTTAAATAAGCACCTTATCCCAGTGCTTGGCTATGGACCTCTGCATCTGATTTTATCAGATACTGAATGAAAGGCCTCTGATGACAATTAGAGTAGTCACCAATCTGATTACAGGAGAAGACTATTTCAGGCACCATCTCCATTATTGCTAGGAGTCTTGGCTGGAATCATCAATGTGGATTCCTGGGAGTTAGAAATCTGATCCCCAGCATCAGATTTCTCCTTTACCCCCAAGTGGTTTCCCCTATCAAGACATCAACTTCATTATTCTGCCACTCCATCCTGCCTTCATCCTGCCCAACCAATTCCTCATATTTCCAGCCCCCCTCTCCATCCCCTGTACCAAGCATACCCAGGAGAACTCTTCTATTTCCCCTTTCCAAGAAAATTCCTGCATCACTCTTTGGGCCTTCCTTGTTACCTAGCCTTTCTGGAGATATGGATTATTACCATCCATTCCTCAAAGATGATAAAGCCTCCTATGGGTAGTCAGCAATGTCTGGGATATCAGGTTGAGGCAGGACCAAGCCTCAACCATTAATATGAAGACTAAGCAAGATATCCCTCTAAAAGAAATTGGTTGCCAAAAGCCAATTCATGTACAAGAGATAAATCCTGGACCCACCTCCAGGGGTCCCACCAACTGATGTGTATCTCAGGCATTTGAGAATTTTCTGTTTAGAATTCTCTGTTTAGATCTCAGCAACATTTTTTAAATTGGCTTATTTGGTATTTTGATGTTGAGTTTCTTGAGATTTTTTTATCTATTTTGGAGATCAGCCTTCTGTCAGATGTGGAGTTGATGAAGATCTTTTTGCATTCTGTAGGCTGCCATTTTGTCTTACTGACAGTTTCTTTTGCCTTACAGAAGCTTTTCAGTTTAAGGAGGTCCCATTTATTAATTATCAAGCTCACTATCTGTGCTATCGATGTTATATTTAAGAAGTTGTCTCCTGTTTCTCCTATTTTCTCTTTTATCTGGTTCAGTGTAACAGAATTTATGTCGAGGTCTTTGATCTACTTGAACTTAAGTTTTGTGCATGGTAATAGATATAGATCTATTTGCATTCTTCTCCATGCCACTATTCATTAATGCCAGCTCATTTGATGAGATACTTTCTTTTTTCCACGGTACATTTTTACCTTCTTTGTTAAAAATCAGGTGTCTATAGGTGTGTGGATTTACATTCATGTCTTTGATTTGATTCCACTGATTCACTTGTCTAGATTTATGCCAATTTCATGATGTTTTTATTACTAAAGCTTTACAATAGAGCTTGAAGTTAGGGATGGTGATACCTCCAGAAGTTCCTTTATTGGACAGGATTGTTTTAGCTATCCTGGGATTTTGGTTGGTTTTTTTTTTCCATATGAAGTTGAGTATTGCTCTTAGAAGTCTGTGAATAATTGTATTGGGATTTTGATGGGGATTGCATGAAATCTGCAGATTGTTTTTGATAAGATGGCCATTTTTACTATGTTAATCTTACCAATTTATAAGCAAGGGAGATATTTTCATTTTCTAATATTTCCTCCAATTTCTTCCTTTAAATGCTGAAAGTTCTAGTTATACAAGTTTTTTACCCTTTTGGTTGGAGTTACCCTGATTTAGTTTATATCATTTGTGGCTATTGTAGAGGGTGATATTTCCCTGATTTCTTTCTCAGCCAGTTTATATTTTATAATAGAAGGGCTACTGATCTTTTAAAACTAATCTTTATCTAGCCACATCACTGAAAGTATTTACAGTTATAGGACTTTCTTGGTGAAATTTTTAGAACCACTTATGTACATATCATCTACAAATAGCAATACTTCAATTTTTTCTTTCCAATTTATATTCCCTTGATTACCTTTTGTTTTTCTAGTGCTCTAGTCAGAATTTTAAGTACTATATTGAATGGATATGGAGAGAATGTATAGCTTTGTTTTCTTTCTGATTTTAGTGGAATTGCTTTGCATTTCTCTGCATTTAATTTGATGTGGACTGTTGGCTTATGTTATGTATGTTCCTTGGTTTTCTGATCTTTCCAAGACCTTTATTATGAAGAAGTGTTGCATTTTTTCAAAGGCTTTTCAGAATCTAATGAGTTAATCATGTGGGGTTTTTAAATTTCAGTTCATTTACATGGTAGATTACGTTTACAGGTTTTGTATGTCAGACCATCCCTGCATCTCTGGGATAAAGCCTACTTATCTTGGTAGATGACTTATTTGCTATGTTCTTATATTCAGTTTTTTAATATTTTATTTCATATTTTTGCATCATTGTTCATGGTGGAAATTGGTCTGTAATTCTCTTTTTTTGTTGCATCTTTGTGTGGTTTGGATATCAGGGTTACTGTAGCCTCATAGAAAGAATTTGGCAATGTTTCTTCTGTTTCTGTTGTGTGGAACAATTTGAGGAGTATTAGCTCTTCTTTGAAGGTCTGGTATTAGTCTGCTCTGAAACCACCTGGCCCTGGGCCTTGTCTGAGTGGAAGACATTTAATGATTGCTTCCAATGACTTAAGGGGTTGTTAAATAGGAGTGTTTAAATTGTTTATCTAGTCTTGATTTAATTTTGGTATGCTTTATCTACCAAAAAAATCCATTTCTTTGAGTTGTTTTAATTTTGTGAAGTATAGGTTTTTGAAGTATGACCTAATGATTCTTAGGCTTTCCTTGGTGTCTCTTTTTATGTTCTCCTTTTCCTTTCTGGTTTTGATAATGTGGATATTTTTCTCTGCCTTTTAGTTGGTTTGGATAAGGATTTGTCTATCTTGTTGATTTTCTCAAAGAACCAACCTTTTTTTGTTTCATAGATGCTTTGTATTATTCTCTTTGTTTCTATTTTATTAACTTAAGCCCTCAGTTTAATTATTTCCTGAAATATACTGCTCCTGGGTAAGTTTGCTTCTTTTTGTTCTACAGCTTTCTGGTGTGCTATTATGTCACTAATGTGAAATTTCTCGAAATTTTTTATGTAGGCATCTAGTACTATGAACTTTTCTCTTAGTTTCGTAGTATCCTATAAATTTGAGTATGTTCATTTTTATTGAATTGAATTCTAGGAAGTCTTTATTATTTTTCTATTTCTTTTATGACCCAGAGGTAATTCAGTTCAGAGTTGGTCTGTTTTCATGAGTTTGTATGCTTTTTGTAGTTTGTGTTGTTGTTTAATTATAACTTTAACCTGTTGTGAAATAAGATACAGGGGGTTATTCCATTTTTTTAAAAAAAAAAAGTCTGTTTAGATTTGCTTTGTGACCTACTATGTGCTCACTTTTAGAGAAGGTCCCATGAGATCCTAAGATGATATACTCTTGAATTTGGCTGAAATGTTCTGTAGATATAGTTCATTTGAGTTTTAACATCTGTTAGTTCCCTTATATTTCTGTTAAGTTTCTTTCTAGAATACCACTTTATTGGTGAAAGAGGGATGTTAAATTCTTCCACTGTTAGTGGTTTTGGTGTGTAGTTTAAGTTTTAGTAATGTTTCTTTTAAAAATGTGGGTTTCTTTGTATTTGGGGCATAGATGTTCAGAACTGAAACTCCTTCTTGATGGATTTTTCCTTTGATGAATATGAAATATCCCTCTTCATCTCTTTTGATTAATTTTACTTTAAAGTCTATTTTGTTAGATATTAGAATAGCTTTTACTTAGGTTCATTTAATTGGAAAATCTTTTCCCAACCCTTTACCCTGAGGTAATGTCTGTCTTTGAAGTTGAGATGTGTTTATTGTATGAAGTATAAGAGTGGATTCTATTTTCATATTAGTTGGGTTGGAATTTTCCTTTTAGCACTTTCTGTAGGTCTGGATTTGTAGATAGGTATTGTTTATATCTGTTTTGTCATAAAATATCTTGTTTTCTTCATCTATGATGATTGAAAGCTTTACTGGATATAGCAATCTGAACTGGCATCTCTGGTCACTCAGTGTCTGCAAAACATCTGTTCAGGATCTCCAGGCTTTTAGGGTCACCATTGAAAAGTAGGGTGTAATTCTGAAAATTCTGCCTTCATGTTACTTGGCCTTTTTCCTATCTATGTTTACTGGTTTAATAAGTAAGTGGCAGGTGACCTTTTTTCCATTATATTTGGTGTTTTGTAAGCTTTTTGTACCTTTACAGGCATGTCCTTCTTTAAGTTGAGAAAGTTTTCATCTTTTTTGTTGAATATATTTTCTAAGTCTCCTGTAATTCTCCTTCTTCTATCCTTATTATTCTTAGATTTGGTCTTCTCATGGTTTTCCAAATATCCTGGATGTTTTCTGTTAGAAATTGTTGATTTAACTTGTTTTGACTGATGAATATAGTTTCCCTCTGTTGTTTCTCCAACACCTAAGATTATCTCTTCCACCTCTTGTATTTTGTTGGTGAATAGCAAAATTCTGTCATTTCTGTTCACTTACCCAGATTTTCACTTCCAGAATAACCTCAGGTTGTGTTTTCTTTATTGTTTCTAATTCAATATTGAATTTCTAAAACCATTTTCTTTACCTGTTTGTTTTTTCTTGGCTTTCTAAGCTTTCTTTAAGTGATTTATTAATTTCTTCCAATTTTTATTGTTTTGTCTTTTTCTCAATTTCTTTAAGGAAATTTCTCATTTCCTCCTTAAGGGATTCTACAATCTTCATAAAATTATTTTTAAAATTGTTATGTTATGTTTTGGCTGCATTGGAATATTCAGGTCTTCCTGTTGCAGGATCACTGGGTTCTTGTGGTTTCATAGTGTCCTTTCTTTGTTGAATGTATCCTTGCATTGGCTTTTCTGCACCTGAGTTTGGGATTGTTATAGTTATTGGTGTTGATTATTGTATTGTCTGTGTTGGATGTGTGTTTTCTTTATTTTCTGTTTCTTTTATTGCCTTCTGACCTGAATAGCCAAGCGTTCTGGTGATTTTCAGGTCCTCAGTTCATGTTGCATTGTTCAGCTGAGGATTGTGGACTTTGGTTGTCTAGATCCTTGGTATCCTACTGTTCTTCTGAATGGTGTGGTCTGTCTGTGCCTGCCCCTGTGGAGTTTGTTGGGGTAACAGGGGAGCACTGGAATTAGGTGAGTAGGCTTGGGCAGTGAGTGGGTCTTCAGGGAACAAAATTTAGTGGGTATCTACAGATTTCTCACCTGCTGGGAACTGCACTAGAGCAGTGGAGTTACACTGGAATTGGGGACAAATCCTATCTGCCTTACTGGTGCTAAGATTGGTAAAGGCTGGTAATAGGCACGTCAGTTGCTTGTTCTCCCAACTGGTCATACCTATGGAGTCTGCTGGAGTTTTTGCTAGCCATGTAGAGGATGATGAGGTAGGTAGTGCTAGATAGCAGAGTAGGTCTTGGGGAAACAGAATCCAGTGGGTGGTGGTGGTAGTGGTGTAGCCTGTAGGCTTCAATAATTCTCTTTACCTAAATATAATTAGGTGTAGTATAGAAAAATCTCTAAAATTCTCAGTGAACATAGATCTAAATCACATAAAAATACACTCAAAATCAAAATGAGCTCAATCCTTATATTATTATTATTATTATTATTATTTTAGAATTTCAAGCATATATACTGTTCCAAAGCATATAAAACATTATATCCCAGTCCCAGAAAAAAAAAATATGTAAGTATGCTAGATGTGATGAAGTAGTATCTGGATTCCAGGACATTCATTCTTATCCTGAGGCTTGGCAACATGCATGCTTCGCCACAGAAACATCTTACTTGTCCAAAACACTTTACAAAAAAAATCAGAATACTACAAACATGAATGGAAGACATGTGTTAGCTTGGTCTGAAGAGGGCTTCATCACTCCTAATAACTTCATTTATCTTTGGAATGCCAATCTTTTTCCCCAAGGTAGGCTGGAACATACCACCAAATGTGAAGGGCTGAATGGAGACTCTTAGCCCCATTTCCTCTGTCTCTTCCTAAGAACATCATTACTCATCTAAGGAGCTCCACTAATGGGGTTGAAAGTTACTGTTATAGAGTAATACAGGTTTTTAAGAAGCACTTCAAGGGCTTCCAGTCCTCTTAGTAACACAGTAAATAGAATGAACATAAAAATGATCTTTACAGCTGTTGTGTCTGTCTGTAAAAATAATAAACTTCCAGTCCTACAGAAAGCCAAGGCAGCATCTGGCACTTTGATTCCCCCCAATTTAATCACATAGAGTTTGAACATTTACCACTTACAAGTTTTGTTTATTGACTTGAAAGACTGTAAAAATTATACTAAACATATATATATATATATATATAGGCTTGCTCTCCTTACCCCATGAGCCCCCTGAACATTACCAGACAGACTGTCACTGAGATACTAAGAAGCTCTGAACAAAAGCAGCCATCAGAACATCAACAAATTTTGCAGAAATTTTTTTATTTTTACCACAAAATGTGTAGCAAAATTAACACACATATGAACAACTTTATAGTCTTTATGATAAAACTGCAGAACACAAACCCAACAAACAGGAGCTTTAATACTTCTTAGTCACAGCATATGTGATTATTGCCAATGGAAACCAGTGAGTCCCATGAGAAAGAGGTAAACCACTAACCCAATTTAATTTAGAGACAAATAGAACTTTAATAAACCACTTGTTACTCTCAACTCAAAATCCAAGAATACTCATCAACTGATTATCATAAATTTTGCAGAACTGCAAAGTTGAAATTTTTTGTTTCATTGTAGTATGAGTGCATGCAAAAGTAAGGAGGCATACAGTAGAGTAAACCAGGGTCAAGGAGGCACAACATGTGACTGAGCTGTCAGGTATCTCTAAGGAAATTTATTGCCCAACAGAAGCAATTTCCTCCCTCATTTAGAATTTGTTATACTTGATCATTTTAGAAGGAGAGACTGAGAAGAGCTCTGCAGCTGGCTATTAAATTACGAAACAATGCAGTATTGCTGTCCTCTCCTCTATAAAATACAGAGAATGTTCTGTACTCCAGGATTTGAAGAGTTGGCCACTACTACCAAGGAAAAACTACAGAATGAAAGTAGAGCCTTTAATTGCTTTGTCATAATGTCTGTCATTTGTTTTACACAATTATGTCAATATGAAGTGGATCTTAAATGTGGTAGATTTCTTGAATATGTCCCCAGCCATACTGCTTCTAGACTATAAAGAGAATAAAGAAATAAGACCTGGAAATTAAATGGAATATCAAGGAGTTTATACTTCTCATGGGAATACTGGTAGCTTCCACTTTTGTACAACTAAATTTGAAGTAGGGCTGTGGTGATACATCAGTTGCCAATGTCCCTGCTGTGCAAGTGTGAGAATCTGTGTAAAACCTTAAGACACATGTGAAGAAGCCACATATGGTGGCCAGCTCTTGTAATACAAGTGAATAGAAGGACTTAGACAATTTCTTGGGTTTGCTGGCCAATTAGTCTAGACTGGTCAGTAAACTCTAAGTTAATGATAAGGCTAGACTTAAAAAATGAGTACAACACATGAAAAACAACACTTGAGGTTATTCTAGGGCCTCAAAACATACATGAAGACACATTTGCATGCATACAAACCACTCGTGTATAAAAACCATCGTAGATGCTGCAGTGAGGTGCATCATATAATATCACTCTTCCTCATTTGTGTCACTCTTCCAAATCTACTGCATTTGCAATCCTGGAGATGGTTGTATACACAACAATGCTTCAAGAAGGCATGAAATAGTCTTCCAGAAAGTTCTAAGATAGCATGTTGGGTTACCAATACTCCAGACAACACACAGCTGGTCTGCTTAGAAACTACATGGAAAGAGGAACACCTGCTTCTTAGAGAGAACAGAAGTCTCCTGTCCTGCAACACCAGAGATGTCTGCAGAGGATGACCCCCTCATTTCCCCACTGCTGCCAAAAAAAGAGAATGTGTTACTCACTGAGCATAAACTTCTAACCTAGTGTAGTAAGCAGTTAATATTGTAGGTATTTTAATAAAGAGCAAAAACAACTTGATTAGAAGTTGTAACCATTGTTTTTGTTTCTTTTGTTGGTTGGTTTATTTTGTTTATTTTATTTTTTTCATTTCTAAGTACAGTTTCAAAAAGTAAAATCTTTTAAGGAACATTTTATCTTTTCCTTCCTATCTGCCCCTTTGCCCCCTTCCACTCTGATGAAGGAAGTCAAACCTTGACTTTACTAGTGATATACTGAGCCACAATCCCATTCTGGTTACACTGTCTTCACCCACCTGTGTGAGAGGTTTTTACTTAGCATAAGATCATTTACATACATATTGTGGACTAAGACAAGACTGATAAGAATGTTTATCTCGGGGACCAAGTGCTGTCTGCAGAATCCCAGCGCACTCTGGAGCAGGGGCAGGTAAACTCTGCCCCTGACCACATCCACAGCTCCTGCTGAGGGAAACTCCCACAACGACCTCGAACTGAGCTAACCAACTACAGGGGTCTCTGAAGGTCAGATTCAGACCCCGCCCAGAGGTGAGGAGGGGGCAAGAGGCCTCAGCGCCTATATCCCAGCCTGGGAGGGAGAGTTGAGCTCCCATTGCTTTCGGTTCCACTCCCGGGACCGAGTGCTGTCTGCAGAATCCCAGTGCACTCTGGAGCAGGGGCAGGTAAACTCTGCCCCTGACCACATCCACAGCTCCTGCTGAGGGAATTTGCATGGCTCCCCACCACGACCTCGAACTGAGCGAACCAAAAACTGCAGGGGTCTCTGAAAGACAGAATCAGACCCTGACCAGAAAGGTGACAGGAGGCACACAAACCTGAGTGCCACAATTCACCAGGACCCATCGAATTGTGAACCACTGAAGCCATGGGCAAACGTCAGTGCAAAAAATTACATAATACTACAAAGGACAACATGGTAACTCCAGAAGAGAGTGGCGATCTTACAAATACAAGACCTGAACTGAGCAATGAAGAGGAAACAGAAGGAAGCAACACCAAAATTTCCTTTTTGATGATCATCAAAGCTCTCAAAGAAGATATGAAAAAAAGCCTTAAAGAAATAGAAGAAAATACAAACAAAAAATTGGAAGAGATGAACAAATCTATGAAAGAAACATGCCAGGAACTAAAAGCTGAAATAAAAGCTGAAATAGAAGCAATAAAAAAGGCGCAAAATGAGGCAAAAATGGAAATAGAAAAC
>PVIH01014216.1:0-54802 GCA_004025045.1 Sigmodon hispidus | reverse complement strand
CTAACAGGTGTTAGGTGGTATCTCAAAGTTGTTTTGATTTGCATTTCTCTGATGGCTAAAGATGAAGAGCACTTTTTCAGGTGCCTTTCAGCCATTCGTAGTTCCTCTGCTGAGAATTCCCTTTTTAGATCTGAACCCCATTTTTTGATAGGGTTATTCAAGGTTTTGGGATCTAAATTCTTGAGCTCTTTATATATCCATGTATTTTAAACAAACTTTAAATGGAATTGATAATGGGGAAAATCAGTGCTTCAGGAAATGCATGGCTTTGAATTGTGTGGGCTTAGGATCAAACTCTGAAATCTAAACCTTAACATCCCTTCCCATCTGTAAGGTCCTACAGTTCTGCAGGAAGCTGCCACGCACCGCATTTAGGCATCATGAAAATGTAGTAACGCATAAAACATTCAGTGCACATTATAATGGCTTAGATTATATACTTTAGAGTCGGGCAAACTTCGAGATGGAGGAAGGCTTTCTGTTCTGAAGAACCGTGGACTGACAGATGCCAGAAGGTGGGCAGGAGGATGACAGAGAAGACAGCTACTTCAAGGCTAGGGAGGGGCTCTGGAAAGATGAATCCTCAATGGCATGAACAGGCTGGCTCGTAGGTAAGAATTTATTATTAGCCAAGGGTAGCACTTGCTCCTGGGACTTCACACCTGCTATGGGTTGGATCTAAAATATCCATCCCCCAGAGTTCACAGCCCAAGCAAACACAATTCAGGAGTGGAAGCATCTAGATGGCAACTAGATCATATGGGCTGTAACCTCATCAATCCAGACTGATGAATTCAAAGCTTAGTGGGATACTTGGTGGTGGTGGACACTTTCGTTAGAGCATGTAGGGGTCACTAGGGTGTGTCTTCTCTCTCTCTCCATTTGTCTTCTTCTCCCTTCCTCCTCCCTTTCTCCTTCCCAGACACCTTGTCGTGGGCTGCTTTGCTCTAACATGCTCCCCATGAGACACTGCCTCCATACAATCTTAAAAGCAATAGAGCCTCTGGAGACCAGACCGAAAGCCAACAGCCAAATACATTTTTCTCCCTTTCAAGTTCATTTGTCCCAGAGTCATGTCACAGTGTCAACCTGTTAACCCTTTGGGGGATATTTTGAGGGCTGTCCCTAGTCAAGGCCTCTTTTAATTAGCATTGCTTTTTAGATACAAAGCAGAACAACTGACTAATTTGGAGGTGGGTACCAGTTTTGCGTTTTGTTTAGTTTTAGTTTTTTTGTTTTTTTTTTTTTTTTTGAGACAGGGTTTCTCTGTGTAGCCCTGGCTGTCCTGGAACTCACTCTGTAGACCAGGCTGGCCTTGAACTCACAGATCTGCCTCTGCCTCCAAGTTGGAGATGGTTAACAAAAGAGTAAGCGTGCTTTTGCTGTAGTCCTAAACTCTCAGTGATGATATTTTGGGTTTTTCTTCATGTCAACTATATGATAAACTATTCACTGTATAGAATTTCCTTATTCTTATATTTTTGGTTGTGAGCCTAGCCTTTAATGGCTGAGTGGCTCAATGGTTAAGAGTACTGATTGCTCTACCAGAGGATCCTGGTTCAGTTTCCAGCACCCACATGGCAGCTCACAACTGTCTGAAACTCCAAGATCTAAGACATACATGCAAGCAAAACACCAATGTACGAGAAGTAAATTAAAAAAAAATAAAAATTCCTTATTCTCTGACCTCTTATTCACGGCTTTTTTGGTTAAACAAATGAATTGTTGAGACCTGGTTAATGACTAAATATTGCCTATCTTAAAAAAAAAAAATCAATAGACAGGTCTTCTCTTTTTACTAGCAAGAATAATTAACCACAAATCCTTTTAGGACAATTCATTCCTGAGGAATCTTGTCTATAAGAAAAAATAAAAAATCATCCTCAATATCATTTTCACCACCTTTGCCTCAGTAAATTTTGTCAATAAAACCTTGTCAGTGGTTCTTTCCAGAATCACCCCCACCATGTCAGACAGAATCAGCTTGCCCAGTTCTTTATTAACTATCCCTGACATTTTCCTCAAAAGGCAGAATTTTCTTGTGTGACTGATACATGAGCATGTCTTCTTAGGTTGGCATTATGCGTGGGATTTTTATTATTCCCGACATTTTCTATCTTTTGACCAACCACTATCCAAACACAAGGCTACCGGTGGAAAGCTCGGCTCTAAAGCATTTCATTAAGTACTGAACATGACATGTAACTGTCTCTAAAGATCTGTGACTAGTAAAAGTTATTTTCACCCAAATCTTCCCTGTTTCTGCCACCACCATCTTTGCAGAACATCACGAGAGCCATTTCCTCAGCCAGTCCAGGAAGCTTTATTTCGATAAACCTTCCAGGCAGTGTCTCTTTGGCCACTTCTCTCTCCCCTTTCAGGGTTTGTTAACTGCTCTTGACTCACTGAAAGCTTTTCTGCTGCCTTTGCCTGCCTGGCACGCCGTTGCAGCGGCGAAGAAGCTCTTTCACAGCCTGCTCCCACTTCAATCAGAACAGTGGCGTGCTTACCGGGGTCTTCAGCTCCCTTGGCTGGGTGACAGCTAATTTCTTGCTTTTATCCAGCACAGCACCATAGGAACCCTATGCTTTTTTTCAGCACCCTGGCTCTTGACCGTTTTCAGGGGTCCTCAGATGAGCACCTCACTTCAGATGCCAACAAAAAAGATGCCCAATCCCCAGCTTGGTGGAAAGCGCACTGCCTCATATCAATCAGCAGGAATGGTCATGATCAGGACACATCACTCATCAAAAACACTTCATCTGTTTCAGATAAACTCACAAGAGCCTAAATGGCCACGGAGATGTGCCCCATCGGGTACTGAAAAGCTCCTCTTAAAAGACTTCAAAAAAAAAAAAAAAAAAAAAAAGAAAGAAAGAAAGAAAGAAAACCTTAAAGGTGGAGTCGTTTCTTATACTCTATTTCCTGCTGATGCTTTATCTCAAATACACAGTTTCTGATCAATTAATAGAACATCTTCTATAGTGGGACAATTGAAAGATGAGAGGAAGAGAAACTCAGTTTCCCTTTTTATTTTGTCCTGATCATCTTAAGTTACATGAGTGAGAGGCTATCCCTTCCTGATAAAGAATGGTCAGCATATAATCTTTTAATTTTTATATAGGTTCCAAGTATTAAAATGGGTAAAGTAATGTTAGATATTACACAATTATAGGGTATGTTTTGTCTTATCATCCTCCCTAAACGTCACTAAAATAACAGCTTAAAGAGACATTTACAGGCAAGGTTAGAAGAAGCAAAAATCAGAAAGTGACAAGCCTCTGATGATGAAAACTGGCTTGGAGAGCAGGCAATAGACTCTGAAGAGACTGGGAATGTTCGCTACTAGCCCTGAAGAATCCTTTTCCGGGATTCCTAACCCTCCTCCTGCGCCTGCTTCCCACCCACCGCCAGCCCTAGGAGAGAGAGGCAAGGTTCAAGCTGGGGAAACTGAACAAAGGAAGCTTAGATGAGTGAGGCCTGGGTTCCAGCAGGGCCACACAGTAAAGGTCTGCAGAGCTGTGGGGACACTTCCGCTTGGCCCCTTCCTAAGAGTGGAATCTCCAGCAGGAGGCAGAGGATTTTCAAACAAAAGGTAAAGAGCCTCAGGGAAAAAAAAAAAAAGGTATCAGGATCTGACAAGATCCAATAGGGAAAGTTCTGAAAGTTAGACCATCTCACCACACATCAAGTCCTGTTGCCAGAGCCCAGATTTTCTTCACTGTCCTTACAGAGCTTCTGGCACAAACTGAAACCACAGCCCAGGAGACAGCTAAGGAGAGTGGCCAGCATGCTAGTATAGAGACAACAGTTGAATGGGAAGAAGCTGAGGTGATGCTGACTCTGTGAGTAGACGGCACCTGAAGAGTTAAAAAGAAGCCACTTCTGTGGAAGACAATGTAAAAACACACCAGGCACAGTGAGGGAGTCTCCTCAGAGCACAAGCCTTCAGAGAGTCAGAGTGCAGCGCCTGCAATTAATAAAACTTGTAAATGATGCTCTGTATATAATCACATTCTTCTGGAAAATACTGAATGTAAAAATATCAGTATGGAGACTAGCTGAGGAATGACTTTAAAAAATAAAATTTGGAAGATCAAACTCTCAGTTCTTACATGTGGTTAATACATTTCTCAGAAACAGAAGACAGAAAATGAAGAAAAAATTATCAAAGACATGGTGAAGTTCTTCTAGAATTCCAAGCCATGAGTCCTCAATTTCTTATTTCTCTTCTTGCAGTTTTAGGGGAATGCCATAGTCAACAAACACAAAGTTCAACTCTGAGTCTCTCATCTGGGCTGTTTTCTGACTCAGTCAATAGCACACAAACCAGAATCTAGCAACACCTCAGCCAAGGCCCCCAGCATCTCTTGCCAACACTTCCCCCCACCCCCAGGCCATTTGTCTCCTCTTGGGGTGTGCTGAGCCAGCTTCACAGAAACTACTTTTAAAAGACAGACTTGAATACACTTCACATTTCACACTTAAACCCCACAAGTGGCTTTCAGAGCATCTGAAGGAGACTCTTAACATACCTGAAAGATCTGATGACATGGGCATCTAGCTTCAAACTGTATTGTGGTCCTCTCAGGTCTCTACCCAGATGCATTATCTTCCTCTCTGTTGCCCTGAGTGCTCATCACCTAGGAAACCATTGGTTTCTGATACAGAATTCTGGAATGCTTAGACTTACACAGACCTGGACACAAACCCAACATGTTTGAACATTGTGCAAGTCTCTAAAGCCCAATTTCCTTATCTGTGGATGTCTGACAGTTACACTTACCTGTGAGGTGAAGTTTTTTTTATCAGGGCTGACAAGAAAATTACAATAAAGAACTCATCATGGTGCTTGACACAAAATAAAGAAACCAGAAAATTTTAGCTATTTAGTACCATGCAAAACACCAGCCACCTACCCCTCTTCCCAATAGTAATTGGTGATACATGTCATTTGTTAATTGATCTGAACCTTTACAAGCTCTATTCACATTTTTAGTTTGTATAATTCTTCAGGATAGTAATTATTATAACTTTATTGCCTTTAGTACAAACAAAAGTTGAGTGATGCCAGAGATGTGTTAGCGCTGGTTCTCTGCTTCCTGGCCTTAGGCATCATGTGACCAGCTTTCTCATACTTTTGTGGCCACACCTTCACTGTCACGATGGCCAGCATTGCCCTAAGCTATGAGCCAAAATCAACCTTCCTCCCTTGAGTAGTTTCTTGTCAGGCATTTGGTCACAGGCCACAAAAAAGTAATTAAGTCACTAAGTCATTTGAATAGTAACTATTCTAAATGTCTCAGTCTCCAATTCTTTTCCATTACCCCTGCTCTTAGAAACAACAGTCATAATTGCTATGACTCTTACACCCAGTTTTGAAATGTTCTGCAGTGTTTCTCTACTGCATCATCTCTTCCCACTTTTACATCCACTGATGCCGTACTGTGTTTAAAACTAGCCCATACTGAGAGTATTTATTCTATGAAAATCAGCAGTTACTTATAAACCAATGCTTCCACTTCCTCCAAGAGAACTGTTGTAAACACTAACCTGTAAGCCAGCTATAAAATAAAGCTCATTATGTGGACAGTAGACACAAATACAGACTTCAGTATAAATAACAAATCCCATAGCAAAGTCAGTAGCTCTTGTAAAGTCCTTTATCAGAGCGCCTTTCCCTCAGTTCTATTCCTGAATTCTCTAGATGTTCCCTTAGAGGCGGATACCGACCTTAAACTTAAATATCATTCTTGTTAAGTTTGACAAGTGTTAGTCTAGAAACAAATGAGGATGTTTCCTTGAGGAAGACATGACCAAGAGCTTGATAGTCAACAGTCTGATGACAAAACAGGACAGATTAAAAACAAAGAAACCCTGGAGAAGGATAAACAGATCCCAGCAGTTTAAGGATGCTCATAGAGACAACCCCTGAAAGTGATGTGAAAGAATGATAGGAACAATTCCAGAAGTGACTTAGGGCTTCCAAAAGAAAAGTCTCCTGTCATCTGTAAACTACATAAGGAAACAGATGCATATATTGTAGGCATTGAAGATATCTAAAATGCTTCTCAGCAAGAATTGTGGAGAAAATTTGTTACCCACATGCAAAAGAATAGAGTTGTACACACAGCATATTTAAGAACTCTCAGAATTCATCAAAGACTTACATGTAGGGACTAAAGCTATAAAACTTAAGAAAAAACAGAGTATGGTTCATAATTCTGTATTTGCCTTTTTTCTTAATGATGGGAACAGCACAGGCAACAATAAAGTGGTAAAATAGATTTCATCAAAACCAAAATCTTTCGTGTATCTAGAAGTGCAAAAGGCAACTGACCAATGAAATGGGGGCGATATTTGCAAGTCACATATCTGATGACAGCTAAATATTGGAGTTTAAAGCGATGGCACCTCAGAGCACTTAGTACTCCTGTGAAAGACCATGTCTGACTCCTAACACTTATATCAGGTGGCTCACAACCACCCATAACTAGTTCCAGGGGGATCCAATGACCTCTGGCCTCCTCAGGTACCTGCATTCATCTGGTACACATAAATACACAGGCACAAATATAGATTAAAAAACAAAATTTCAATAGACGTGTATATATTTGCAGGTTATCTGTCTGATTAAAGACAATACCATTTCACTTTCATTTGGTAGGAATAGCTATAACAAAAGAGCAAACACTGCTGAGAATGTAGGGAAACCAGAACCCATGTGCACTGCTGGTGATGTAAAATGCCAAAGCCGCTGGGAAACAGTACGGCCATTCTTCCAAACCATTAAACACAGAATTATTGCATGGAGCAGCAGTTCCCTTCTGCACCCTAGAAATAAGAGCAGGATTTGGACAGATATGGGTGGTCCATATTCACATCATTTTTACTTGTGATAGAGAAAATATGGAAGCACCCCAAATATCCATGGTCGAACAGAAAAACAAAAAGATAGCCATCCTGGCTGCTGCAAACATTGGTGCTCCTTGAAAGCAGCATACTAAGTGAAGTAAGCCAGCAATGGATGGAGATGTGATTACACTTGTAGGAGGTGACAAAATAGTCAATTCTGGGTAAAAGATAGAGTAGAGTGGTGGCTATCAACAGATAGGAAGAAGGCAGGCAGGGAGCGATTGATTGCTTAGCAGGTACTGTCTGGGCTTTTGGAATGTTCTAGAACTGAGAGGGGTGAGACCTGCTTAGCACTGTGAATATTCTTTTTTCAAAATTGAAAATAAATGACCATGGTTTCCCTCTTCTCCTAAATCCTCCCTACTTCTCTACCCTTTCGGCTTTTCATCTTCGTGGTCCCAGCCTTCACAAAAACAAAGAAACCAAAATAAAACAAAAAAGAAAAAGCAAAACACACACACCATAAAAACACAAAATCTGAAACCATAATATACAAAATACCAATAAGGCTTAAACCTGAGCGTTTCTTGTGCACACTGCCAGTCTCTGAGTTCATATGTGCATCAGGCCTGTTGAGTCTAGAAGACACCGCTTCCTTGGTGCCATCCATTACCTCTTGTTGTGGAATATTATTTTAGCTATGTAAAGATGTATAACATTTGTTTGTGCTCTGGAATATTACTTTAACTGTGTAAAGGTGTATTACATTAGTTTAACGATGTAAGGATATGTGCTTAATTATATAAAGATGTGTTGCATTTGTTCTACCTTGCCTGCCTAAGGCACCTGATTGGCTTAATAAAGAGCTAAGTGGCCAATAGCTAGGCAGAGAAAGAACAGGTGAGGCCGGCAGAGGGGATAAACAGGGAGCAAACGAGACTCAGAAAAGGAATGGGAGGAGAGAAAGAGAAGAGAGAAAGAAGACAGACAGACACCAGAAGCAGTGACAGACAGAAAGAAGGAAAGAAAGGTAAACAGCCCTGAGGCAAAATGTAAAGAGAAACAAGTCAATTTAAGTTAAAAGAACTCCCCCCAAATGAGCCTAAGCTAGGCCGAGCATGCATAACTAATAAGTCTCTTCTGTGTCATGATCTGGGAGCCAGCCCAAAAGAAAAAGCCTAGTTCAGCCTCTGGCTCTTAGAATCCTTCTGCTTCCTCTCCTACATAGCTCCCTGAGGCCCGAGGGGAGGGTGTGATGAAAACATCTCATTTAGGAAAGAGTGTTCTAGGATCTCTCACTCTGCGCATTGTCCAGTTGTGGGTCTCTGTATTTGTTTCCACCTATTGCAGGAAGCTTCTCTGATGAGGGCTGAGGGAGACACGGACATATCCAAAGTGAATATTCTTAATGCAGTTTTTAAAATAGACAAAATAGCAACTTTCATATTATGTTTGACTTTCATTCCAAGTATTTTATAAGCATAAGGGCCTAGAGAGATGGCTCAGAGGTTAAGAGCACTGGCTGCTTCTCCAGAGGTTCTGAGTTCAGTTCCCAGCAACCATGCAGTGGCTCACAGCCATCCATAATGAGATCTGGTGCCCTCTTCTGACGGGCCAGCACACATGCAGGTAGAACACATATACATAATAAATAGTTTTATAAGCATAAAGGTTTATAGATGGCTAGTTTTGTTTAAAATATGCAATTTAAAATGTGCCAACTTCACATTCTGTGGATCATTCCTTCTGGCAGGTGAGATATGGGACTTATTTGTTGGAATGTATCTATAGCCATCAATAATGGCAGCCTCTATGACTCTAGTACATAATCAATAAATACATACTCATTGTAAGAGCTTGTGGAGGAAGAGAAGGACCAGAATTGAGAGGCAGGTGGACCATGGGCAGCTGTTCTCATGGAAGTTAAGAGGGGTGGGGAAATAAGGCAAGTTACCCCTAATAAAAGCAAAATATGTGGGAAGACTTACAAACAGATCAATAGGATGACATTTGAGTTGTGACAAATACTATTTCAGAGTATTAACCAACCAATACATCAGTCGGGAGAGGTGGCTCAGAGGTCAAGAGCACTGTCTACTCTTCCAGAGGTCCTGAGTTCAGTTCCAAGCACCCACATGGTGGCTCATAACCATCTTTAATGAGATCTGGTGCCCTCTTCTGGCCTGCAGGCATACATGCAGGGAGAACACTGTACACATAATAAATAAATCTTTAAAACGCAAACAAAAAAGTAGCCAATAGACCTGCTCATCATTTCCTCTTCTTTTTGACACGGACTCTACCTGAGTCTTACCCTTCTTTCAGGAGTAGAAGGAAGCTACCATCCTCAGAGATGCTTCTGAGGTTTGTGTTCATATCCAATGTGCTGAAAGGAACCTCAAAAGATCGAGATGCTTAAAAATAAAATTAAAGTATAAAATCAGTATTAGAGTTTGCAGAGTACAATCACCCTCCCCAACCCCAAGCAATATGGAGACTGAAAATGTCTAGTACATGCTTTGTTGTGATGAATGGTCCTGGGGAAGGACGTGTTGAGCATATAGGTGCAGGAGACCTATGCTGGGCTGCTGGGCAGGCAGGGTTTCTGCTCAGCCAAAAGCTTGGCCTATGTGGGAGAATTTAAGGAAAACTGGCTTGTGGTTTTGCCGAGGATTTTGAAAGGCAGGGGAGCAAAAACCCCCTAGAATGATAGGAAATAACAGAAATTGTTCCCGCCACTTCAGGAGCATGGTGACACTAATTACAATTACGTCATAGAAAAGGCAAGCACGCGACTTCCGTTGTTGCTCCAAGTGTGGGTTTGCGGGCTGACATCTGCACAGTTTAGGGAAGGGGAGCTTGTAAAATGAGAACAGCGGAGGGGTGGAACATTTAAAGCTCAGTGAGCAGGAGGAGAGGAAATAAAGGCTCCAAGAGTAAGAGCGAACCGAGAAAGAGAGCCTGGTGAACAAGGGCCGGCATTGGGGGCAGGAGGCTTGCCAGCCGGCTGTGCCAACCCTGAGTGTGATGCCCCGTTCACGGGCTCAGTGTATGATTGCTTCTCTGACTCACCCTGGCTGGACCAGATCAATGCTGTCTTCTTAGCTTGGAAATCCGGGCTGATTTCCATTTGAGTTCCTTGATTCCGGTGACATAAGGCACCCACGGGGCAGCTCAGGTCATACCCTCCTGGTCTTTAGTCTTACGTGTCTTTTTCAGCTGGCCCATGATGGCTGCCCTTTCTCCCTGTGTCGGCCACTTCATCATCTCTCTTCTTTCCTACACGTCTGTGCTCTGACCTCTCCCTTTCAACCTGTCTTCAAGATTAGGATCAATAATGCTGCTGGGCCTTTATTCAAGTGATGGATAGCCTGGGAAACTCTTATCTGGGCTGGCTTGCTGTCTCTATCTGATATTCCATACTGGCCTTCAGTTTGAGAGTGGTAAAAACCAAAAAGTCCATTTTTTAAAAAGATAGATGGATAATAGCCCTAAGAGGGGTGGATGGGGGGAGGTGGGGGGAGAGAAGGAGAAAGGAAAGGAGGGGGAACAGTGGTTGGTATGTAAGATGAAAAATAAATTTTTTACAAAAAAAAAAAAAGATAGATGGATGATCCTTTCTTATTTTAAATAAGAAGAAAAATCTTTTGATCAGACTGCAAGCAAAAAGGGAATCTGGTTCAGTTTTGTTTTATGGAGCCATTGAAGAACCCTTAATGCTTTGTCCTTGTCCCTTTGATAAGCCAAAGAGGACACGAACTTGGCATTGAAGGGGACTGTAAGCAGAACTTGCCATTGAGTTTTTTGCTTTTATATTTTGTTTTGTTTCTTTCTCTCTCTCTCTCTCTCTCTCTCTCTCTCTCTCTCTCTCTCTCTCTCTTCCTTTTTCTCTGTCTTTTCTTCCAGATTCAAGAAATACAGAAATTTCAAGAAATAGCTAAGAATCCATTTGGGTGTCCAAATAAGAACCCCCACTGCCCAAGCTGAACTTCTTGAACACTCCAGGGAAGCTGCTCCTATGTATCCTCATAAATTTGGCACTCAAGTGTTTTGCTCCAAGGGAGAGCAGATGCCACCGGTAAGAGATTACACCCCATCTTCTGCAGGTGGCTTCAGGATGGACCTTTGTTTCTTGCTTCATTCCAAATGGGGTTCCGTTCTCAACCTGTCCTCCAAAGCCTGCATTGCATTTTAATTTTACAACACTTGTCAGGGAGCTCTAAGACACACAAACCAACATAGAGAAAAGCTTAAAAAAAAAAAAACAAAAAAAAACAAAACAACCTAGAAAATCAAATTCTTTCCTGGTGGCTTTTGATTAACAGAACAATCATGTGTTATTAATAAAATAAGTGAATCTCAGTGGTAAGCACATACTTTCTCAAGATACATTTTGATCTCTGCTGCCTGCACCCCCTTCCCTCTGATATTTTATCTTTTTTCCAGATCTGCAGCTCAGCTCGCCAAAGCAACAAGTCCCAAACTCAGCAAGGACTAAGTCTGAGGCCAGCCAGGGGGCTTAGATAAAAAGAACTGTTTGGAAACATTTTCCCTGGAGAACAGCTAAGTGCTTCCTAACAAGGATGAGAAGCAGCTAAGTTCCCAGGCTCAACTGTTCATGGGGCCAAGGAAGAGGCTCTGTGTGGTTTTACAGTTCATGTGTTCGACACCCTGAGATGAACATATTCACCCAGGCCATGGTCTATGGTTCACTCATGAGTGCAGATACTACTTTGCATGGCATTCTGCAGACCATTGCCCATCTTGTTAAGAGGCACCCTAGATATTTATGATAGGGAACAATTATTACATATATAAAAACTACACTAGTGCTTTACATGAAGAGAAAAATCATACAAAGAGAGAGGAAAATCCACAGGATCTTTCAGGCAGTCCCTATCACAGGCTCCGTCAAGTGTTCTAGTTGCAAAACACTGATTTTATAGCACAATAAACTTCATAAACGCAAAAATATAAAGTTCTGTCTTGTTTGCTCCTGGTTGGTTTTATTAGTTATGCAAACTCATATTGAGGGTTGAGAAGAAAAGGCTCCAAGGAGCGGCAATCAGCAGAAGAGATTTTGCAAAATGAATTTAAAGGATTCTTATCCTTTGATAGACCCTAGACTCAGGGTACTATCCTTGGGAAGGGGAGCCCCAAGAACCCAGACTCCGGTCCCCATTGATGCAAAAAGCAAGAGGATTTATTTCATCTGTACAGGTGGGCTTTTTCCCTGCCTCGGGAGCAAGGGAGTAGCCGGGATTAACGATCTCATATCTCTTTTAAAGGCTAAGACCATAAAATCACCATAGCAACTGGGGCAATGCATGATTGGTCACTTTAAAGGTCATACTATAATCGTAAGGTTGCTCACAATAGTCATGGGGTTGCCTTAAGACCAGCTGGTTAGGGGTCTTTTACAACTGAGTATTGGTCACAGCTATTCTGCTTTTAATCTCAGGTTCCACCATTATGTCCTATCTGAGTTGATTTCAGCTATCTGGGCTGGGCCACTCTATTTCCTGGGAAAGAGTTTTAGACTTTTAGTTCCTTGTTTTCATGGGTGGTGCTCTGCCGAATACCTGAACTGAATGCCTGGGTGAGGCACTAGAACCCAGGGTCCTTCATCCTTGGATTCAAAGGCCTGGTCTGGTGACTATAATGAAGAATTTGCATTTATCCCCATGTTTGAAGCAAAGACAAAGGCCCCACAGAACCTCATGCGTAAGCAGAATGGGAAGAGGACAGGCTTATTTTAAGGCATCCCTTCTAGCCAGCTGTGTTACTTTCATCAGTAGAAAGTTCCAGAATCCCAATAAAAAGCTAAGTCTAACAAGCCAGTTGAGACCTAGCGACTCATTCTCCATTGTCAGGTTCTTGAATCCAACTATCAGATAGAGGCTACTCAATGTGTTTCTCTTGCTGCTGTCTTGGGCACCACCTTTCTTGGGTTGTACTTAACACAGAAACAATATGTCTGTGCTTCATAGCCAAAGCCCAGTTCTTAGCTGCTTGCTTCAGTCCAGCAGTGGCTGTTGACGAATAACCTGAATGTACTCTGTGAGGAGTCCCCTTGCCTTCAACACATCCTGCTAATTACTCACTGAGAATGCATTGTCCAGATTCTTCATTTTAGTTTATTGTAGTTTTGAGATGGAGTCTTAGGTAGCCAAGGCTGACCTTGAATTTACGATGTAGCCAAGGATGGCTTTAAACATCTAATCCTCTCAACACCACCTCCTGAGTGCTGGGATTACTGGCATGGGCTACCTCCCCTGGTTTATGGAGTACTTAGCACATGCTACACAAACACCTGCTATACCAACTGAACTACATCCTTAGCTCCAGGGTCTAACAGTCTTCTGTTTCTTCACTGGCACAAATCTAGGACTAAAAAGTAAGACTGCAAATGTTTTTCGTTGTTGTTGTCTTTATGCTGTGATGTGACCCTTATTTTGTTGGGATCATTGACTGAAAATCTCTTAGGAGTATTCTTTTTAAGACAGGATCTCACTATGTTGCCTAGATTGGTCTCCAAATTAAATTCTCCTGCATCATTAGTCCTGGCTTCCTTACTCACTCTCCATGCAAGGTACATGGCTATCCCGGAGATAACGACTACCAGAGCCACAGGTACTAAGTAGCACATCATGGACACTGAAGGAAAGGCTGATGGGTGGTCAATAAGATATTCGCCATTTTGCCAAAGTAAGGTGAAACCAGGTGTGGTTAAAGAGAGCTTTTAATCCCATTTCCTGGTCCAGGTCTATGAGAGTCTTTTCTAAATTCCTAAGGAGATGCATTTTCTTTTCATTGGGAAGTCAAGGTGTACCTGTGTGGCCCATAGGCACTTCATATTCCTGGACTAATGAGGAGAAAAAAAAATACCTCAGGGATAATGAAGACACACAGATAGATCCAGTTGCCAAACACCTAGACTATTCAATCCTAACAACCAGTAGTTTCTTGTTTTGCTTAAACTAGGTAAGGTGGGATTCTCTGGACACGATTATATTTGCATATGCCAGAGGGATAAGGCAAACTATCATCCAAAACAATGGCTAAGTATAAAAGGCAGGATCTGAGAATGCACGAATCCCCCCCCTCATTTCTCCCCCCTACCGCCCACCCTCCCACTCCCCTCACCCCCACCCCCAGCAATGTAAAAGGTGGGTCCAACCCACAGCTCCCTCCACAGCATGCTGCCCACATAACACAATGCAACAGGATTTTATTTGCAGGGCCCTTCACAGTTTAGGTTGTTGACTGAAACCAATTGCTTAAGTGTCTTAAGTATCTATTAATTAATTCATGAGTCAAAAAAAATTCTATTTATGAACCATTTGTGTTTATACACCATCTTGTAACCATGCATTGGAGACCAGATGGCACCATGGACTATGAGTTTCATAGCCCAACAGCTTCACTCTGCAAGTGCTCTGTCCCCTGCAGCCTGACTGAATAGATCCAGGTAATCTATATTTATCAATAAAGTATTAACATTGTAAAAATAAGGCAATTAGACTCCCATGACAGAGCTAAATATTATGTCACCATATGAAGCAAATGGCATTGTTAGTTATTTCTGCAGATATGATTTGCTTCATAAACGCCACGTTTTGAGGCATTGGAACTCAGCAGGGATTCTTTGTCAACAATCTGCCATTGCTAGCTAAATTAAGTAATCATCTGGCTACTATATTTAGAATGTGTGCACAGGCAACAGAATGTATAGCGAAGCTCTAAACGCCCTGTTTATCTTCAGGGGACACCACAGTGGATGAGTGGAGAGGCCTTTGCTTTGAAGAAAAAAATGGGCTTTCTATTAGAAGTCACTGGAAAGAAGTCACCTCTGCCTCCAGAAGACCAAGGTAACAGCAGGTTGCTTACACAAACAATGAAGAATGAATTTTCTTAAAGAAGACTTTTCATTTTCAATTCTTTCTCTCCCTACCTCTATCCTAAGCAAAAGTTTGAAAAGTGTCTTAAATTCTCTTAGACCCCCTCCTCCTGTGGAGGGTACCCTCTGCTCCCAAGTCAAGGGTTTGTGTTTATTTTGTATTTAGCTGGTGTTTATAAGCATTATCTGATTAAACAAGATAAGAATATATGTATATATAATGCATGAGTGGGTGTTGCTTCCCGATCTTAGGATATACCCGAGAGGGTATGCATGTGTCCATTCTCTGCATATGGAAACCAAGGCTCAGAGACAATAGGAACTTGCTGGACATCTCATAGCAAGTTAAAAAGCAGAGCTTGACGCGGCAGCTTCCAAGGACACTGTACCGCTCTGTAGCTGTCTCCTGATTATTTTCCACCACACCTGCCTCCCTTACTTTAATCTGTCCTCATCTCTGTATTTGCTTCTGTCTGTTGCTACCCATGGAAGTGGGTGTAAGCAAGTATTTCAGGAGATGTTCCCTGTCGTCTGAAATAAATAAAAACCCAAGGCCATGAAAGCTAACAACAACAACAAAAAGATGAACAGGAGGTTAGATGCTATGAGCCTCACTAGCCTGGCCGGACTTGCCTAGGCCTGTCTCGCCACTCCTAAGGACTGCTAGCTTATTTTCATGTGTAGGCTGTAGCTCTCTGCTAGGGACAAAAGACTTTGGGACTTTGCAGCTTCTGAGACCTGCTTGCAGAGGGAAGTGAGGCGAGCAGGGCAGCTGGTGCTGAGCTTGGGGACTTGGAACATCAAATCTTCACATCAGATTCCCAGGCTGTCGTTAGCACTGGGAACCTGCTCTGTGGACAGCAGGAGAACGGGCCTCATGACTCTCCCTCAGAGAGATGAGATGCCAGAAGCTCCACAGGGCAGTGGAAGTGAACTTGCCAGGCATGGACTGGCAGTTTCAAAGCAGCTGCTTAAAGAAAGTCCTAGTAATGCACAAAATATCTGTCCCAGAGGCAGGGAGGATCACTAAGGCTAATACTTTGTCTAGAGGACAAATAGCATCCATTACTATCTTTACTGATTCTGGACCAAATTCCCTTGTGGTCAGGGAACACGTTCACCAGAATTATAATCCTTTTCAATGTGTTGATATTAACTTTATGGCCCCAGCACATGATGTATTTTTGGTGGCTTTTTAAAATGATACACAGTTGGATATGCATCTTGATATAGTTGGGTGGAATATTCTATAAACATCTCTATAAATGATTGATCAGACTGCTCGGGAGTGAGGGGGTGGCTAGTATTGCTGAGGATTTGCCTCTTTCTTTTCAGAGAACATTGTTCCCATGACCATCTGTAATTGTCTGTCTTTTTCCTTTGTTTGTTTTGCTTTGTGTATTTTAAAGCTCTGATACTGAGGGCATACATATTTAGGATTTCATATTTCTTGGTAAATTATTCCCTGAATCATCACAGATATCCTCCTTTATTTCTAGAAATAGGTTTTGTCCCAAAGTTTATATCAAAACAAAAGCCTCAGCATTCTTATGAATAATTTAAATGTATTTTCCATTCTTTGGCAATTTAACTTGATAATAACAAACCCCATTCCCTTCCACCTCTACATCCTCCCCTCCCCTCTCCTTCCTCCTCCTCCTCCTCCTCCTTTTTCTTCCATATGGGGTCCAGTTAGTGCTGCCTGGGAGTGCATGGATATAAGACCATCCCCTAGCATGTGGGCAATCTACCTGCAGTCACACCATTAAAGAAAAACATCTTTCCCTTTACTGGCAGCCATCAACTGCCAATAACTGCCTACTTAGGGGCAGGGCCTGTGTGAGTCCTTCTCCTATCCACACTGGAATGTTGACTAGATTGATGTTTGTAGGTCTTATGCTCATAATCACAGCTGCTTCGAGCTCACCAGTGCAGCATCCATGTCACATCTGCAAGAGAACAATTCTCATCCTTTCCCATATGCTTATATTATCCTGTCTCCTTTTCTCTAGTGTTCCCTGAGCCCTTGCCAACGGGAGCTTAACATAGGTAGCCAACCCTTTAGTGAGGGCTCAGTGTCATTTATTCTCAGCACTTAGACAAGTCATGAGTCTCTGTATTAATCACTGTCCACTGCAAAATGAACCTTCTCTGACCAAAGTCGAAAGCAGCATTAATCAATCTATAAACACAAGTGTTTGGAAGGCAGTCTGATGGCATTTCCAACAAAACAACAGTAGTAGGTCACCCAAAAGCGTCCCGAGCTTCCTCACTTGGGCTTTTAACCAGGTTTAAAGTTTCAGGCATGAAGTCCCTCCTTTGAAGTAGACTGCAAATCTAATGAGAGAGCAGCTGAGTCCCCCTTCACAATGCTGCCATTGTTTCCACAGTAGGCTTATCTTGTCTGGCAGGTCTGTATTATAGCATGCAGGAACCACTGTTTGTAAGACAGCTAATATCTTTTCTCCCCAGCAGCCTGTATAGGACCTGTCAGCCAGAAAGAAGGAAGTTTCTGGGCCAGTTTCAGCTTGATTATTCTATGACCTACAACCAAAGTTGGCATCTCTTCCACAGCTTTGTCTTCTGGTCTAGTTATGGCAGGTGACCAAGAGCAACGGCATAGACTGTGCTGTTTGTGGGTCCTCCGGAGTCACCTGATCAATAGCTTGAAAAGGGGTATCCTGTTGTAGTATGTTTCTGGCCCAGTCTTTTGGGTCTAGCCCAGAGGTTCGGTTCCACTCTCAGCCCCACTTAGCTGCAAGTAATCACACACAGGGTTATATTATTTTTATGCTGATTGACCTAGGACCCAGGCATATAACATTCTAACTCCTTCATCTGAACTCAACCCATGATTCTGTTTAGCCATGCATTTCAGTACCTTTTCTCAGCAGCATTTCCTCTGTGTCTCCAGGCAGCTCCAGCGACTCCATGGCATCTGTCTCTGTTCTGAGATGTTACCAGAGTTTTCTTAGTCTGGTAACCCTGCCCACATTTCCGGTCTGCCTTTGGCTGATCAACTTTTCATTGAACTCATAGGAGGGACAATTATTTAAAATGTAACACATAATTCCACTACAGTATCCCACATTTAAAACAAAGATTTTGATGCAATGACTCATACCTTCTAAAAGTCACATTGTCTACCCATGTAGAGTATCTCCATTCAAACGTCTTTCTGGTTTTCTTTAAATTAGCTTATAAAATAGTGAATTTCCAAAAGGCCTTTTCACTCATCTTTAGTTTGGAGTAATCTATCCTGCATCCCATTCCCACATATTCCCATCTCAGATAAACACTTGACCTTCAGTGATGCCCTCACTACTTTCACATCTGTCCTCCTCTCCTCCATCAAGGCCTCCTATCCCCCTCCCCCTTCTCAGGGCTCCTCTGAGCTCTCCAGACATCCAATCTTAAGATCCACATATGAGAGAGAAGACGGGCCTGGCAGAACTAATCTTGATCTTCACCTGGGCCGAGGGAACTTTAACTGAGGACTTTCCACCATTAGACTGGCCCCTGGGCATGTCTGAAGGAGCATTTCTTGATTAGTGATTGATGTAGAAGGGCCCAGGTCAGTGCCATCTGTGAGCAGTCCTGGGTTGTGTAGGAAAGCTGTGTGAGCACCAGCAGGAGGAATAAACAGTGTTCCTCTGCAGACTCTGCCTCATTTCCTATCTCTGGGTTTGGACTAAGTTCCTGCCCTGGATTCCCTCACTAACAGACTGTGACCTGCCAGCTAGATGAACCCTCCTCTCTCTCACTTGCTTTTGGGCATGGTGGTTACCATAGCAACACAGTAGCATTTGTTGGGGGAAGGTGAGACTTGGGTTGTCTCACTATATTTTCTATTTCCATTCATTTTCCTGCAAATTTTATTTTTCTTTATAGCCAAATAAAATCCAGTTGTATGTATGCACCATAATTTTATTTTTCATTCATCTGCCTATAGACATCTAGGCTGATTTCATTTCCTAGCTACTGTAAATAGAACAGGAGTGTGGAAGTGTCTTTGTAGTGGGGTATGGGGGAATCTGAGACCAGTCTGAACTACATAGCGAGATCTTTCTGGAAAAAAAAAAATTGAAAAAGCTATTTTAACACCATGCTTGCTACTTCTACCTGTAGAAGTTGCCTCTATCTATACACTGATTTTTTTTTTCCGATGATGTGTTACATTTTTCTTCTTTGTGGCAAGTCTGGTGGGTTTTCTCATCCCTCGGATTCTAGATATTATGAATGGAATGTTGCTGTACATCTGGGTTTCTGTTTGTTTTCCTTTAAATGGTATTGACTTTGCTTTAACAAACAAGCTACTGGCTTCTCCACTTGATCCTATCCAGACCCATCTCTTGGCTTTTCTATGCCACATGCAATACTGTTTTACTGTAGGGGCTGCTCAGTTTTATTACTAAGGCATCCCACATAGACTTGACTAAATACTTTGAGTGATCATTCAGCTTCTTGGCTGAATGGCTAATTTTTTAGAATTCCCCTGCTCTGTGAACTTGGCAAGTCTCTGCCCAGGCTGTGTTCTGGTTTGTGGAATCTTTAGCACATGCACATACAGACTAATAGCTGGCAGAGACACAAGGGCTGTCCATGAAGATTGATGTAGCTCCATTTCTGGGTAGTGTGCTCCCCTTTGGAAGGTCCACTTTTTAACTTCCAGGCTCCTCAGCCTCCAGCCTCCTTCTCAGCATAACCACTCTACTTGGATCGAGTCCCTTCTTGCATTGTGGCCTGAAAACTCTGTGTGAACAAACACAGGTTGGCAGTGAATGAATTCTACCATTCTATTTTTCTTTCCTAAGCACTGGAGCCCTGAACTCTTCTAGCCAATGTAGATAAGTAGTTGTCTGTAGAATTTGTCCTGGTTGCTTGTGGCAGAAAGGCAAATCTGGTTCCTGTGTCTCAGCCTAAAAGGTAACAAGACCAGGGAATGTCTTAAAATTTGAACCCAAATCGGGCTACCAAAACATCGGAGCCAATGTAGCTCCAGTCTTTTATCCTTGACTTTGGTGATGAATGCCTCTTTTCTCTTTGGTGGAAGATGACTTCACACTCTCACATGACTGGCTAATTATAGTTCAAAGGGAAAGAGAAAGGCTCAGGAAATATGACTGCTTGCCAAGATAACTTTTGCTTTGATATGTAGTGGAATTGTGTTGGTACGTTGTAAATATTTGTCCCTCCTACTGGTTTAATAAAAAAGCTGATTGGCCAGAGGCAAACAGGAAGTGTGGGTGGGGCTACCAGACTAAGAAAACTCTGGAAACAGGAAGAGCAGAGCTGAGATACCTCAGAGATGTCAGGAGAAGCAGAGGAAAGAAGCTGAAATGCTGCTGTAAGAAAAGGTACCAAGCCCAATGATTGACCAGGATAAGAATCATGGGTTAGTTTAAGGGTAAAGAGTTAGCAAGCTTTATATGCCTGGGCCGTAGGACAATCAGCATAAAATTAATATAAGGGTCTGTGTATTTCTGTGGGACTTTGGGTCTGTGGATCTGGGCCACAGGTCTAGGCTGGAAAGTCCAGGCCAGAAACCAATTACTACATTGATCTATCTGAATTTATAATGAGTTTTGTTTTGTTTTGCATCAGAGAAAATGGTGCAAGATTCCTCCAAATATTCAAGCCCCAATTGAATTGTAATTGATATTTCTCTTTCAATACTCAAAGCCTTTACTTACTTGTCTAGCAAGCAGCTTGTAACTTTAGGGAGGTCCTCCCAAATGTTAAAAGGCTCAATGTGCTTGCATGGGTAATCTGTTGTAAATCCATTACTAGGATGGAATTCAGAAGCTATGTCAGCCGTAGTCCTGCTTAGCACCCCAGTTCAGGTGTGAGACTGCCATGATATCCCAGACTCCAAACCCCACTGAAACCTTCTTTGTATTTCAGACTTCAAATCCTGCCCTCAGGCTTCTCTTTGTCAGCATTTTGAACATTGCATTAGTGACATAATCTCTACATTCTGTCCTGGGACTGTCACCTGCAAGACTGGTAGATGACTCCCGGGGTCGTCTAGTTTACTCATGCAAGCATATTTGTGTATGTAGTCTTTAACATTTGCGAAGAATTCCTTAATAAAAATATAATTCAAAAAGAGTAAAGAAGACTTCTTTGATGATCAGAAAGTATCTCAGATGTGGGCAGAGGACATGATTTCCCAAAGCCACTGAAAACCATAAGTCTATAAAGCCAGAGCATCTTCTACAAGTCTCCTCAGAGGCTGGTGTGAAAACCAGCAGATGCAATCAGGCTAGAGTCTCCACCTCTGGCCAACAGCCGTTGGTAGCTTTATTTTTTATTATTCTTGGGGAAATCATTATTTCTGTGATTTAACTGATAACTCTGCTGTGTGGAAGGTTTGCAGTAAGATCCATTCAAAATCCCAGATATTAACACATGAATGAACTTCTCAGTGTAAAATGACTCCAGCTGCAGTGTGACTCATAGATGGGCTGAAGGTTGGGGGGGGGAGTAATTTAGTAAACTGACATGTACATCAATAAAATTCATTAAATGCCAGTGGTTTAAGGAGCAGTATCAGCTATTGAAATGGCCTCCGAGATTTTCTTAAACAGATGTAAATAGGGGTGTGGGTTGTCTGTGAAACAGACATTGAGTGCCTGTGATGTGGGCATCATCCAGAAGGAAGCAAACTGCACGTTTCTCCCTTCACTCACAGCCCCATAGGCCTTGTTTTTCCTCGGGTTGGAACAGTATCTGTCATCTCAGGTACCACCTTGCTCACATAAATAGTTCAGAAAGTACTCTAAACTCTTTATGAATCCATAATTCCCTTGGGTATAATTTCAGAAGCCTAATTTTTGTCAGATTAAGTATGAGGAACCTGGTGAAAACCTCATACATAACTATTTGATCTATGAATGCATATTCCCAGCTATAATAACACAGCAGACTATGCATCCATAAATCAAACTCCCGTAACATGCTCTCTTGGTTACATAGCTCTCCAGTGTCTTTGGCTATTTTTTTTTTTAATTCGCTTATGCAATGTTGCTATTTCTTTGAAAAGCTGAAAGATTCCCTCTGCTTTAGTAGAAGTATGATGGGATTTGCCTGGAGTTGCACAGGATGTTGTTCCTTGTTAATCATGGCTGCTGGCAGCACGGCCCTCTGCTCACACAGGTGCATGCCACCTGAGACAGTCTTCTCTACTGAGGGATGTGTGTGGAAACCCAGCTCCAGATGAAATTATAGCTGTTTGTGGTTTTGACGTATTGCACTGTGGACTACACGACGCCTTTGTCACCTCATCCCCAGTTACCACTCATTATCTTGCCTTCCTTTTTTCCCCTTACCATTTCCCACAATGCACTCTGTAATGACCAAGGTATCTATTGTGGATATGTACCTAGTGTGTGCACAGCAGCTTCTCCACCAGACTCCAATTAACTCTCTAAGCAGTGAGTGTGAGGGCCTCTGCCTTGACATCTTTGTCCACTGTGTCCCCTGAGCAAGCGTGATGCCTGACACTTGGGTCTGACATTCACAGGATGCCTTGATGCTCGGGCTTAATGGCCACTGGGTACAGGAGACGCATGTTGTCTGTGTGTGGATGCCAGCTCCAGAAGCAATCTTAGCCTTTCACGGAGCCTCTCCCTTATAAACTAGCCAGCTTAGCCTTCCTGAGAAAATATTCATCAGTTTTCATTTTTTTGTTTGTTATTGTTCTTGTTGTTTGTCCTGCATAACCAATGAGAGTACAATGTCAGCAACTCTTACGCTATTTAAGAATCAAATAGCATGTGTGGGGTGTCTTGTTTCATTGGAGTCTCAGTATGTAGCTCAGGTTAGTCTCAAATTCTACGTCCTCCTGCCTCAGTCTCCTGAGGGATTATAGGCATGTGCCATCATGCCAAGCTATGGGTTAATGATGCAGATTCTGAGGTAACATTTTCAGGTTTTGACAGGTCAGATGAGGCCTGGGAAGCTGAATTTCAGCAGCAGATGACACACTGACAATGTGTTGAGAAATGCCACTCTGCCTAGAACTTAGATGTTAACAGGTGGACCATTGGGCTCTTAAATAAAATATATTTTTAAAACTGGTTTTTATAAAGCCAAACATAGTAATACACACCTTTAATCCTAATACTTAAGATTCAGAGGCAGTCAGCTCTCTGTGAAATTGAGGCTAGCCTGGTCTACATAGATGGTTCTAGGCTAGCTAAAGCTACAGAGTAAAACTCTGTTTCAAAAAAGTACACTTGTAAATAAGTTATCAAGATATTAACACTCTTAATTTTGTATCAAAGGATATTAATAAACAGCAAAATATCACCTGTATCTGGCAAGTTAACATTATATGTACTTCATGTTCTACTGTGACCTTGACAAAATTCTCTGCAACTCAGAGAATACAGCACAATATAAGATGACATGTTCCAACCAAGCAAGGAGACACCTGAGCAGAGAAAGAAATGGATTTGTTTTCCTATCTAAACAAAATCTGAAACTCCATCCCATTTTATTTGTTCCTAAAACATAATCATCGAAGCTCCATCGAATCTGTCAAATAGTAGAGATACACTTGACCTAGAGTGAAGTATTGGGACTTTTTAAACATTTAACTCCTAGTGTGTATTGGTATGAAACTAAGTTGAGCAGAACCCATTAATGTCACAGTGATCAGTTACCAATGGAAATAAATAATTCATGATGAAGGGAATTGGTCTAATTAGCAGGCAGTTTGAATCCTTTGATAAAACCCAGCTCTAATTCCGTGAAGGGCAGGAAATGCTGTCATCAGTCAGCCCTGAAAAGATTAGCATCTATTATGAATGAGGTTCGTCACCCTAGCGAAGTCATGTGTGTCCTGGAGACAAACTTAATATGTTCCAGAATGGGGCACAGTTTGTCTCACCAACACATCACGATTCCTATCAGGCTATTGTATGTAATAACAAGCAAAGATCAGCGCTCTGTCCTACTATCCGCTCCCCTGTCCATCATCCTGACAACTGCGCAGATACATTTTCCATGCAAAGCAGGGCAATGTGCCCTGAATACTTGTAAAATTGCACAAGATGTCAAAGAAAATATGTGTTACTTTCTCACTCACCAAAACAAACACACAGAACCAAATGTCAGCCTGGAAACTGATGGTTTCAAAGATGGTGGGCAATAGAGAATGTCAGGATCGCTGTATACACATTTCATTTTAAAAAGTGTTGTCAACCCTCTCAGGGAATTTGCTTTCCTACTTATCTCTCTCGAGATATTGGAGTTACAAGATCAATCACAGGCTTCCAGCTTCTGCAACTGCAGATAAGTGTGGCTGAGCGTCCTGACTCAGGTAACTCTGAGAATGCCAAACTAATATGAGAGGACCACACGAGGCTGTTTTGTTTTTCATTACAGCACATAAATGGCCCAGATCATTGGGATGGCACAAAGATTTATAGTTTCTGAATGTATCTGGCCTGGTGTGTCTAAAAGATGTTGACTGTTCCACACTGCGCAAAACCCTACATTATTCTGCAGCCCATAAGCGGATGTGGTATCAGCTGTGTTTCCATTTTTACTTATGAGCCTTTTGAAATTACATGTTTCCATTTTGCAATTTGATGTAATAATGCAGAAACTCTAAATTTGTAAGTTATTGTATTGCTTGTTTTTATTGTGTAAAATTAATTGCTTCATTTATTTATGTCATTAAGGGGGGACAGCATTTTGCACATTTTGTCATTTGCTGTAATAATTAACATGCCGATAACACTACAGAAGCTTTGGAAACAGGGTGAATCTGATGTCTGAGCAGCATGAACCATGGCAAGTCTAGTGGGTCAGAAGGGCCGTCCCAGAAAAGCGCAGTGCCCAGTGTAATAGCCCACGGGGGTACCAATCCTGAAGAGTGATACCCACACATGAAAATCTGTCTAGTCAAATACAACACCTGCTTTTTCTAGAAACAGATAGTCAAGTTTATCAAAATCGCAATCCACTGTCCACATGCAGTTGGAATATACTGAGACTATATAGATTTGCAAGGCTGCATAAACAGTGTTCCTGACTCACTTAGATTTGAAAACAACCTTACCAACATTAGTACGGGTTCTTTAAACTAGATGTCTGTTACAGGGTTAAGTATCAGGCCTGTCCTTCATTCTGACAGAGATATAAACTAGAAATCCTAGTCTCATGGTTTTGTGTTTTGTGTATTCTGAAGGGAACTATAAGGAAAATCTGCAGATCTACAAACGCTTCATACCTCTCCCTTCAGAGTATTTCTATGTAGGGCTTTCACTTAGAGTTAGGGGTGTGTCTCTGCCTTTACACCCTCTCTTCCTCCTACTAACCTGAGCCAAAAGAAAAAAAAAAGCAATATTGTTGGTGCTGTGGGAACACAGACAAAAAAATAAAACTCAAACAGTCAGCCTAGCCCAATCAAGTATTTATTGTCCCTGTCTGAAAAGTCAGCAAAAGTAAACTTCACAATGAGCAAAGCTCACCATGTGCCTGAGAATATCCCTGTTGTCCAATGAGACCACAGTAAGTCCATGTAGCTCCAAGAGAAAGTCTGAAGCCTGTTAGAAGTGTATTCTAACAGCACCTTTCAATGGAGTTTAACTTTTATGCTTAAGACTCCTCTGGGGTCTGGCAGGGCTCTGACTCCACAGAGTTCAGTCTGCCACCAAGACTCTCCACCACTCTCTGGCCCTGGAGAGAAACTCATTAAAAACTTAAGTATTTTGAAGATGCTATATGACAGCTTTCTGTCCTGTTTTGTTTTCCAAAGTCCACATTTCATCTCAGTCTCAAGATCCCTTAGAATGCAATTCTCATTGAGAAAGAGGGTGCCCAAGAAGATCAGAAGAGGGCATCATATTCCATGAACTAGAGTACAGATGCTTGTGAACCATCTGCCATTGGCACTCTGAACCAAATTAAAGTTCTATTTGTAAGGAGTAGGAAGCATGGTCTTTTTGAAGTAGATGCATCCTTGTTGGAGGAAATATATCACTGGGGGCTGAACTTTGAGGTTTTAGAAGCCCACACCAGGCCCAATAGTCAGTCTCTGTCTCTCTCTCTCTTTCTCTCTCCCTGCACATCAGAATATAGAACTCTCATCTACTTGTCCAGCACTGTATCCACCTGCATGCTGCTGTGTTCACTACCATGATGATAATGGTTTAAGTCTCTGAAACTGTAGGCAAGCTCCTCACTAAATGGTTTTTAAAATAAGAGTTGTTTTAGTCATGGTGTTTAGACATCATCTGTTAAAGAAATATAAGATGTGCTTTGTCTCATTTCAATACTTTTGTTTTTATTTAGGCAATTACTTTTATGAGGAAAAATTATATTTCTGTTTAAATACCAAAAAAAATTCTTAATAATGAATGAATAACAGGAGCCCAAAATCAATAATTTTACATCTTAGTCTCCTTTGTTTCTATAATTCTAGTTTCCTTCTGATAAGTTCTTAATTCACCATATTTTATGAATGGCACCTCCAAAATACAAAATATTAGTTACAGTTTTCATTGGTGATATGAGATAGAATGAGGGTGTTCAAACTAATTTTTACCACTAGATATGATGGCAGGTTGAGATAATTGCTGTTAGAATATTAATTCACCTCTTTTTTTCTTATTTTGTGAGCTCTATGTTTTCTCAGGTTAAAGAATAGCTCTATCGTGCAGACTCCCTTGCAGCTACCAAATAGGTGTAAATGTTCCCGACACACCACGTGGTAGACCCAGTGTGGCGCCGGGTGAGATGCAAGAATTCATCTGCTGCAGAGCACCTGTACAAGGGGGCTTGCTGTCCGGCCTAACATTGCACCACTGGCAGAGCAGGACAAACAAAAGGCATGCCCCCAGGCACGGCTATGTAGGTCTATGCCTACCTGCTCTCTTAAAAAGAAACAATACATGGCAGCGGATCCCTTCTTTCTCCTCCTCTCTCTCTCTCTCTCTCTCTCTCTCTCTCTCTCTCTCTCTCTCTCTCTCCCTCCCTCCCTCTCTCCCTTTCTCTTCCCCCCTTCTCCAGGTATCCAAACTCCCCATGCACAAAAAACAATAGTGGCCATTGAAAATGTCTAGGAACAAATTCCAGGAATGCACTTTCCCAGGACTCAGTGATTTCTTCCCTTTGTCCTTTACCTGGAAAATAAAAGCATTGCCTAGAATTCTAGGACCCATTTGAGAAGCATGAGGACATCAGTAACAGACAAAAGATGGCCAAGTGGGAAGGTAGTGGAGGGAGGCAGTGATGACACCAGCACTGGACATAATTGTTTCTAACGCTCATAGTTCATGAAAAAATAAAATTTCTATTGTGCTTAAGGCAGTGTTTGGTTGACTTTTCTTCTATCTACAGCTGAACCTTTTTCCTAGCTCAAAGACCCACATCCCCTCAGCTTGCCCCCAGCATGTTTGTCCTACTGACAATTTGCATCTCTGTGCTGCCAAGGAAGGCTAATGCTTCTGGTCTACAGCCTGGTCTAAGGAGTGGGGTTCTAGAAGTAAATATTAAATGCAAAATACAACTTATGGGATTTTGTATTTTTGTTCTTGGGAATAGAGACCCACCAGATTTTCAAAGGGGCAAGCAAAACAAAAGGATTTAAAGCAGATATTGCATGGGATTAATTGGCAGAAAAATAATAATAATAAAGATGGCTACAGAGTTGATCCCCAAACTGGGAGGGTCTTAAAAGGACAGAGCAAATCCACTGGTTAATCACTGTCTGCCTGGTTCTCGATTCCCTTCCAGTCCTGCCCTTTCCTGAGCTCTGGGAGGAGGAGGACACTCTCTGGGCTCTGGGAGGAGGGAGACACTGTCTGGGCTCTGGGAGGAGGAGGACACTGTCTGAGCTCTGGGAGGAGGAGGACACTGTCTGAGCTCTGGGAGGAGGAGGACACTGTCTGAGCTCTGGGAGGAGGAGGACACTGTCTGGGCTCTGGGAGGAGGAGGACACTGTCTGGGCTCTGGGAGGAGGAAGACACTGTCTGGGCTCTGGGAGGAGGAGGACACTGTCTAGGCTCTGGGAGGAGGAGGAGGACACTGTCTGGGCTCTGGGAGGAGGAAGGACACTGAGCTCTGGGAGGAGGAGGACACTCTTCGGGCTCTGTCACCTGGGCTTTCTTAGCAATGGATTCTTCTTGGGTCTGACTGACAGAGGGATCAGAAGAAGAGAGATCTGCAGGAGAGAGGGGTGGGGCTTCCTTCCTTCTCTCCTCCTGCTTTGGGTCTTGTGTCTGGTACTAAAGTATCCTTCCAATGGAATGTCCCTTCACTCCGGACTGGACAAATGACAGCTTCCCCTTCTTTAGACCTTAAGAGACTCTCTCCCTTTCTTTTCTCCTCCCTTCCTTATTTCTTAACTGCTTAACTGCGAACAGCGGTCCCTAAGTAGCTCGGACTGGCCAGGAACTCAAGATCTGTCTGCAAGAATGAGAGGCATGTGCCTCACGCTCGTATGGTTGAGTTTTTTGTAGGTCTGTATTCTCTATCTGACCAGCACACAGAGAATCGGAATGAGGGCTTAGGCCCCCTCTGTTTCCTCAGTGTCTGACATGTGCTAGAGATCTGTACATATGGAAGGAGGGGGGGGGGTTGGGAAACCCTGGGGAAGTTTCACTGTAATTTTGATGCTCCTTTGGAGGGAACAGTCATCACCTGTGGTGATATGTTACATATTTAATACAACCTGGAATATCAAGAGATCAACCCACAGTCAAACTAGGCAGTGGTAGCTCCAGCAGTTCTGGCTCTCTAGGAGTTCTGGATCTTTGAATACAAGGCCAAACTGCTGGGCTTCTACACACACCTTTAATCCCAGGGGAGTGGGGTTGGGGGAGATGGGAGTGGTGACCTACGCCTTCAATCCCATAGCTCCAGAGACAGAGAACTTTCTGTGTTTCTGTGAGTTCAAGGCTAACTACCAAATACAGTAGCCCATGCCTTTAATCTTAACCTGGATGGGATACAGCTGGGTGAGAAGGGTATTTAAGGCAGATCTGGGAAAACAGCAGAAATTAGAATCGACCAGGAATAAGGCTGAGGAAGCTGGAAGACAGCTGGGTGAGATTTGACTGTGGTGTTTCCCCTCTGATATTTCAGCCTTTCCCAATATCTGGCTCTGATTTTTTTTTTCATTATAACCAGAATTCATGCAGCAGTCAGCCCTCCTCTCCTGAGAAGATTTATATTTAACATGAAATGTCATATGTGCCCTGAAAAGAGCAGAAGAGCTGGGACCCAAGCCCCGGACAGTCATACAAGACCAAGGGCCACCTTTCTAGGTGTCATCAAATGCTCTCACAATGCGTTCTGTTCCTTCCTCTAGGAGTGCATCAGATGACTCAGGGTAAAAGCTCTTTGAGTTTGTTTTGGCAATTTTATTTTGACCTGAGAATAATATATTTTTTATGAGTCCCCTGACTAACACATAAGCTGATGAGAACAGGGGGATACTATGGCTGTGTGGATATATGTTAGATATTTAATAAATCCTGGGATATCAGAGAGACCACACAGTAAAATCCTAGGCAGACAGCTCAGGAAATCCTTGATCCTTGAATACAAGGATAGACAGCTGAGAGTCAATCACACACACCTTTAATCCCAGCACAGGGAAAGCCGGGAGTGGTAACCAACATCCTTTATCCCATAACTCCAGAGACAGAACTTAATCTGTTTCTGTGAGTTCAAGGCTACATGCCTTTAATCCTAACCTGGATGGGATAGGGTATATAAGGGCTTGTAGAAACCAGGCAGAAACAGAAGCAACAGGCAGAAGTGGCCCGGAGTGAGGCTGAGGAAGTTGCAAGACAGCTGGGTGAGAATTGACTGTGGTGCTTCCTCTCTCTGATATTTCAGCCTTCCCCCGATAATTGGCTCTGAGTCTCATTTATACAACCTGAATTTGTGCTACTACATGGCTGTTTTATGGACATTCATTTAACTTTCATAGCACCTTTGGAGACAGGCAGAGAGGATGAAATCCCTTCAATCATTGCCATCCCCTCTCCTTGCCTGCCAATAACCCTGTATCTTTACCCTTACTTCCCTGCTTGACCCGCACACACAGGCTCTTTATGAGCTGAACAACAAAGCAAATATTCATCTGCCTTATCCTGTATTTCTTTTGTCTTCTGCTCTTCATTTCTTCTGCCAGATCTCAAAAAACAAAAACAACAACAACAACAAAAACCCAATAAAGTAATGTGCCATGGAGACTAAGGACATGCCAGGCCAAATCTGCATCACTTACAGCAAAAGCTTTTGTTGTGGTTATGTAAGGGGTATGTTGTGTGTGTAAGGGCTCCCTGGTGACTCAGGCCCCACTTGTTACTAATCATATTGTTTGGTATCACTCTCCCTGTTGTGCAGAGCAATGTAAGTGACATCTGTCTCAAAGCTAACTGTCAATAACTTCTTTAGAAAGACCCTCTGCCTTAATCCTGCCTCCTTTGCCGCTTAACTGGTATCAGAGCTCTAGGAAGTCTCTTACCAGGATGCCTAGCACAACAGAGCACAAATTATACTCAAGTGTTTTGTGTCCCCAGATGGTGCTTAGAGCTGGAGGTGCAGCTTGGTAGCAGAACACTTGCCCAATATGCACAAGGCCCTGGGTTGGATTCCTGGCCCTGGGTTTGATCCTGAGTCCTGCAAGAAAACAAGAGCAAAACCCTAAGCTAAAGAATGGTGCCTGCCAACCTTGAAATAAGATGGCACCTCACCTGCTATCCTGAAGGAAGACTGACTCCCACTTTTCCCCTCCTGGGAGCAATTAAAAGAAAAAGAGGAGGAGGAGAAATAAGAAAAAAGAGGTGTTCAATCCATTCTTGCTACAAATACCTACTTCTCAAATACCCTCACTTTCTTCAATTCAGTTGCACAAGCTGTCCTTAGCGGTCTGGCTCTCACCCTCACCCGGTGGAAATCTTCCTCCTCTGATCTTCACATCCTGTGGAGAGAGTGTGGTTTTCCTGTTACTCTGAATGCAGACTAGTATGAATCTATTTGAACTCAATATGAATAACAACTCTGCCATTCAAGTCTGAGCGTTAGGTATGAGCTACTGGGAGAAAGAGACTCTGAGGTGACTAAGATACAAGGAAGCCCTTGGTACTCAGGAGCCCCAAAGTTGGGTGGCCCCAAGGGAGCTAGAAGACCAGAGCCTTCTACCACTGTTTTAATGGGTCCTAAGACACAGCTGACCCATGATAGGGCCTGACCTTAGGTAGAACAGATCTCTTGTGCAGAGGGCTACTGCCCTGAGCCTTCCTGGGAGCTGATGGAGTAAGTTCAGATCTGGGAAATGTATAACTCCATCTGCACAAGTCACTCTCTGACGGCTCCTAACGGGCTTGGCCACACAGCTTTTGGAGGCTTCTCCAGATCCTCAGTGCTGGAAGCCCATGAACAAAATCCATTTTTCAGGCAGTAAGTGCCCAACCCTTGGCTTTATTTTCAAAATGCCAATCAACCATGTTCTCTCAAGAAGAGGAAGGGATCAGCCTGCTTTCAAGGAGATCTAGTTTTCCTTTACCAGTGATGGGTTAGATACAGCAGACCCAATTCTGGACAGTACACATAAAGGTTTTTGCTTTGCTCTTAAGAGCAAAAATGCATATCCTTTCTTCAGTGTTACTATGCAGCTCCCATCTTTCTATATATGCCTAAAGGCATTAGCCAGATAGAGGGCAGACCATGTCATGGAGCCACTGTATTACTTGACCATGGAATGTCTCTTCCAGTCATCCCACTACAGGAGATTTCAAATGTGTTTCCTTTTTAAGCCCTGCACTTAGAAAATGATCACAGTGAGCACAGTTAATTCTCTGTGCTCCTTGAATGAATTGAATGCCCTAGAGCATATCCCCTTTGTGACATAGAAGACGTCATTGTTTTATAGTTTTCCCTGTTTTTGTGTGCAATGGGTGCAAAGGTGTATAAAGGGGAGAGAAAGAGAGTGTTTGAACTCAGAGAGAGGGAGACTGGTGATTTGTAGCAAGGATGGATTGAACACCTTTTATAAAGACACATAGGAAAACATATGTTCTGGCTATGGCCAGCTGCTGGTGAAAGTTGTGATTCATACCTCAAAAGAATAAAACCACAGACAAGTTCAGCTGGTAACAGATGCAGATTACGGTTTAGAAAAGGCCCCCTGCATGGACTGACGTTAGCCCTCCCACCAGCTATTTCTGTCTTTCATTCCATCATTAAAGAGTTCCCTTCCTGAGGTTTGGAGCTTGCAAGAACTCCATCCTTTGACTAATTCACCTTCAAATAAGAGCTGGGTCATGATGCATTACAGTGGGAGGCTGTGCCATGCTCATAATCCATCATCCCAGTCAAATGATGCTGAACTCCCAGGATGGAGAAACCCAGCCAGCTGTTGCTCTGACATGGTGTAGCCATGTGTCATCTAAGCCTGGAACTCTGATGATCTGGGCATCTATGATCCCTAAGGTGGTCTTGTTCAGAATAGAGACAGTCCTGGGCCATGAAGAACACTGAACAGATTTTGAAAACCTACTAGTGCTAAGAAAGAAATAATGCTGATTGGCATGAAACACATTGGGTTTTCAGAGCCACCCAGGTTGGGACCTTTAATAATCTGGTCAAGGAGGGTACATGAGGACAATCAATTTCTTATGGAATAGATCTGAAAAATCAAAGCTTTCCCAGACAGCATTTCTTGTATCTTAATTTTTATCATCAATGCCTAGAATTGTGTTTCAAGTCAGCAAATGATATCATCAGCCTGATACCAGAATGTAGGCAATAGAAATTGCTTTCAATACTGGCAACCAAAGGTTTGCTGAAATCTATTTCTGGTCTGGTTTTAAACCCTGGGAAAACACTTCTGAGTGCTTACATTGCCCTATCGCTGCCTGAGACAAGACGGGAGATTACCCTAACATATCCTGAAGATATAAAACTGGCTCTCATCCAAGATCCTCCTCCTGGACCAACCTTTCTGGTCAGAAGAGAGGCCTGACCCAGAAAATGGAAGGATTGTAAAGTCAGTTTTAGAATGCCTAACTGTGGATCATCGTGTCCTTCTACCTCATCCATTAAGGAGACTGAGGGTTTAGAAGAAAGGCTTCAGTTTCTCTAGCATCTTTAAGAAGCCATCTGTCTAGTGAAGCCTTTCCTGGATGGAACTCTAAGAACATCAAAATGGAACATTTTGTACCTACATTCCTACACACACACACACACACACACACACACACACACACACAATTCTCCCACAATGTGATGTGAAGGCATATACTTACTACCATTACAAAACTTTATCATTTAGGACCTGAGGGCAGGGAATCTAGGAAAAATCTCAGGAATGCTCCTGACAGCAAATAGATTCAAACCCTGGTTTCACACCAAAAGTTTAATCAATAGTTTCCATGAATTACTCTAGCCCCTTTACTCAATCCTGAAATGCCAGGATGCATAACACCCCACTTATGTATTTTTTCTTTAAAAACCCTCTCACCCCTGAGCTTGGGCCAAATTCCCTCCACTGCATTGGAACATAGGACTTTAGCCTGGGTTCAAACCTGTCCAAAAGAATAAACTGGCCCTTGTGTGTTTGCATTGAAATCCAGCTCCTTGGTGGTCTTTGGAGGTCCCTTGGCATGGGTACAACAGTGAGAAGTTGTTTGCAGCCGCAGAGAACAGAGAACCAGGACTTCCTAAAATCAGGGAAGGAAGCACAAGCAACAGACTGACTTTTGGTGACATGATAATCCTATTTACTTTAACAATATCTTGATTTCCCATAAAAAAGGAAAGTTAGCTAAATACATGGGAAAGTTTAATTAAGACATCATTCTTTGCCAGGTTCTACCAGGAAAAAAAAATCATGATTAATTCTTTCTCAAATAATATACCTAATTCTTTCTCAAACAGTGCATCTGATGGAAAGAGAATGTCTGGTGAACAGTGTCTTATCAGGTCCCCTTCCATCCCACAGCTACCATCATACATCACAGGGATAGAAAAAGCCCCGTCCTTATGCCTGGTCCAGTCTTACCAGTCAGGGCACACTGGGACTGTGAGTCACCCTGGCTGTATGGTTCCTGGGAACCCACACTCTGGGGTAGAGGCACTAAGTCCCTAATCAGCCTAGTTCCAGAATCTCACTTCCTTCTACACAAATAATGAGATGTGGTAAAGGATACAATTGGGACTGGTTTACCAACTGGGTTAGTGGGCTGGAGAAATGGCTCAGAGGTTAAGAGCACGGACTGTTCTTCCAGAGGTCCTGCGTTCAATTCCCAGCAACCATATGGCGGCTCACAACCATCTGTAGTGCAGTCTGGTGCCCTCTTCTGGGCTGCAGGGATATAAGCAGACAGAACACTGAGCTCTAAGAGAACAGTGACAGGAAGAACTCTGTCCAAAATGCACTTCTTTATCCCCAATATGCTAATAGCCAGCATCCAAAAGGCAATCATTTTTAGCAGGGAATTTGCAGGGATTGAAGGTATTTCTAATCTTTTTGAGCTGACTAGAGCTGACTGACCTTGAGATGTGAATTGACCATCAGGATGCTAATGATGAAGGTGGAGGACGTATGTAATATGTGGAAACTACTATTGAATGCCCTTTCCTTATTACATAATAAGAAAGCCCAGACTAGTACCCAGGACTGGGTGCTCAGTAGCATACCATAATCAGCCTCTGCGTGGCTTTGGCAAGCCTTCAACCACAAGAGAAATAGTGATGAGCTGTCAAGACAAGAGGGGATCCAGCCATACAATAACAGTGAGTGTCCTTGTCAAGCCCCAAGCTTCTGGGAAAATGGGGCAGGACTTTAGTCTCAAGGCACTTTCTCAGAGACTAGTTTTCACCTCTATCTTAAAGACTGATAGAACAGATTCTGTATGCTCAGCATCCTTATTAACCCTGGAAGCAGTGCTGTAGCTGAAGAAAAAGGATTTGGAGTCAAACCTGCTATAAGCTCTTCGCTCTATCATTTGACGCAATTAGCTTTGGTCAAGTTTCCTAGCCTCATCCAAGTACATGTTGCTCACCTTTAAAATAGTGAAAAAAATATATATAGTCCAAATTATGAAGCATATCAGTATGGGTCATTCGTTGGATCATGGGCAACCATTTCCTGGAGAAAAATGATTCCCCTGTCACAACAGTCATCAATGGCCAATATTTCCTCAGCTAGGAGTGGAGAGTCCTGAGGCCCTTTCCTGTCCATGCTCTATGTTGATGGACTTGGAGGTCTCTTACAGGTAACCATAGCTGCCGTGAGTGCCTGAGTATAATAGGCAAGTCATGTCCACTTCCTGGCCCGTCTCCCCATCTCTGGCTCTTATATTCTCTCTCCCTGCCTTCTTCACTATTCCCTGAGCCTTGAAGGGGTTGGTATTCATGTCTCATTTAGAGCTAATCACTCAACAGTTACTTATTCTCAGCACCTTGACTAGTTACTGTCTGGCAGTGACTGCTAGCCACTGAGCAAAGAAGCTCCTCTAGCCAAGGTTGAGAGGACCACTAATCTAGGACCACTAATCTATCAGAATAAACAGGAATATTTAGAGGACAGTTGGATGTGTCTACTTAGCGAACAATAGTATATTCTTCTATGACCCATAACCTTCCCAGCGGTGGGTTTTTGATATGGTATATAGTACCAAGCATGAATCCCGTTCTGTGGAGCAGACCTCAAATCCCACTACTACATCAGTCTGTCTCTCTGTCTCTGTCTTCTTTATGGTTGTGTCTCAAGATGTGAGCTCTTAACTACTGCTCCAGTGCCATGCCTGCCAGTCTGATTGCTGCCATGCTCCCTGCCACGATGGGCACAGACTCTTACCTTCTGAAACCATAAGCCTCAAATAAACTATTTTGTAAGTAGCCTTGGACACGGTGTTTTGTCGTAGCTCTAGAGAACACATCAGTTCAGGCTCTGAGACGTCAGCATCTCTCCCACACAAGCTCCTTCTGGAGAAAGCTGCAGTTCACTTCCTTTTCTACATACTGAACATCCTGCCCTGAACTCTATCCAACAAACAGGAGGTATTTGCCCACAAAGAGGCCATGTCTCATTCACACTCCCACTTGGGTCTGCTGACGTTCCCAGCTGCAACCATGCCTTTCCCATGGTCCCAACAGAAGAACATAAGTGCATAACCTCAGAAGAATACTCTAGATTTCTCCTAAAAAAAAAAAATGATTCTAGCATTCAGAATGCAGAGGCAGAAGGACAACTGACCGTGGATTACAACCACTGAATCTGTAAGACAAAATAACCTCTCTGCTGTTTAAGGTGAAGAACTTGGGGTGGTTTGGTTTTTTGTTTGTTTATGGTACTAGACAGCTGACTAACACACACACACAGAGTATCCAGATCTCAAGGCATGAATGGTACTGGGAAATTCTATGGGATTAATTTTGTAGGTAGCATCCTACCTTCCTCCAGGTTTCCCAGGTTTAAGTAGCATCAGACTGGATGTTTGGTGTTATGTTTGCCTTAAGCTTGTTTCTTCTTTCTCATTATAGATGGTTGTGAGCCACCATGTGGATGCTGGGAATTGAACTCAGGACCTCTGGAAGAGCAGTCAGTGCTCTTAACCTCTGAGCCATCTCTCCAGCCCCAAGTTTCTTCTTTCTTAAACTGTCAAACTTTTGCCCTAAGCAGTGGTTTTTCCAGAGTTGCCAATCAGAAAGGCTTTGCAGGCTTCGTGGTTACTTTGAAAATTTCCTAGAAAAATCTTTTTTTTTCTCTTCAGCCAAAGAAATGTCGACATACAAAGAGTAACATTAATATGTAAATTAGCATACTGTAAAATTCATTTTGGTGCCTCAGAGGCAGTATTTTTATAAATACAGAAACATAATTATGCATCCTCTAGAGGACTGAAAATAATTATACAAATTTACAACAAAGCCCAAGGCTGTGTTTCCTTTTAACTGACTGTTTTTAATATCATTTAAATCTTGTTAGAACTTAATTACCAAATCTCTCTTGTAATAATTCAGGTGGAAGATTTAAAGTCTAAACTTGCCATTCACAAAACAGAACCTAATCAGAGAAACAAAGACACAGGGGCCCTCATGGCCCAAACAGGACAATCCAGGAAGTGCCATCATGAGGAGCCATGTTGGGTAGTGAAACAAAGAAAGCTGCTGAGAAAAACCAAGAATACACAGGCCTTGATAATTTTTAAATCTATAGTTTCTTAGGAAGACACATTTTATATATAGTGATTATTATGAATCATAAGCTCAGGTAGCCATTTCTGCCTCTGCTTTAGTTTTCTACATTCCTTGGCCTTTTCAAATTAAGATGGGTACAATTTGGGGGCAAGACTTTTCATGCTTGTCTAGTTGCCCTTTTAAAGTCTATCCAAAAATGTGTGTGTGCGTGCATGCATGTGTGCAAGTGTGTGTGTCTGTACACTTGTGTGCATGCGAGTGTGTGTGTGTAAGAGATAGAGCACACGTACTTCATAGCTAAAATCTGGCTCATGATAGTGAGGGAAAGAACAATAAGAAAAGATATGGTCCAATTTATACTGTTTTCATGTTGATTATTTATTAGCACAGAGAAACCAGGTCCCTCATTTTCAAATAAAAGGTAAAATAAATCCAAACCCTAGAAATTCAAACACACCATCATTTGCCACTGGTTAGTAACAGTTTCCAGGACTTGTGGATCCCTGGAAAATTAATTAGGTACCATATTCAACAAAGAATAATAATTTGTTTATATGTGAAACTTCTAATGTAGGTTGTTATCTGTTATTGCAGCAGAAGCTGACCAATTAATTTTCCAGGGAGCTGTCTGTAGTGGTTTTATATTGGTGATGTCTATCCAAAGTCATGATTTACCACAAAGTGTCAGTCAACTCAGAGAAAAAAATATTAATCAAAATGAATGTTTGACAGCATTAAGATGAATCGGCCACTGGTCGAATTTTTCAACTATTCTGATTTTGTGTTGGGATATAAATATACAAACATGTGCTTACAGCATATGAATATTTTTCTACTCTTCAGTGACTTTATTCCTATGAAAAAGGGTATAATGCAAACAATCTTTTTACATGATACAGTCTTTTTGCTTCATGTTCTTGCTGGGTATGCTCTCAGATATTCAGTCTATGTAAAATGAATCAGTTATAAATAAATATAAATTGGGCCTTTGACCTTTGATCTCAACACTGGGGAGGCAGAGGCAGGTCTCAGTAAGTTCCAGACCAGCCAGTGCTACAGAGTGAGACCCTGTCCCATAAAATAAAAATAACTCAATTGGCACAATACAAAAGGTGTGTGTGATTTGCAAGAATTTCAGTCTAAAAATGCTTAAACATCCAAGGCACTCTCTTGGCCCAATGCAGACCTAAAATGAGCAGCCAGACCCTCTACGACTTCACATGTGAAAGAAGGTCTGTCCAGTGTAAGATGTAAGATCCTGGAAGAAGCATGATCAGCCAAGGAGAATCTCTAAAAGATGTAGAGGATCATCAAGCGAATGAAGCAACTAGCAGTGTAAAGGATACGAGCATGTTACTGAGAAACCTTACAGCTGGGGCTACTGAGTAAATGCTAGGACCTGAGTTCAGATCCCTAACATCTACAGAAAAAGTCAGGGTTACATGCTTGCAACCCAGCACTGGGAGACAGAGACGGGAGAAGCCCAGGGGCTAGCTAGCCAGTTAGTCTAGACAATAGGTGAGCTCAAGTTCAGTCTTTTAAAAAAGTAGGTGGAGGGGAAGATATCTAATGTGGACCTGTGGCCTCTACAATGAACCACACCCCCACCCATACTTCTTTTTTTTTTTAAGAGAAAGAAAAAAAAAAAAAAACTAAACATATAGCCCTGACTACACAAAATGGAAACACATGTGAATTCCTTCTGCAAATGTACACAGGCCTCTTAGTCTGTGACCATTTCCTTTTGGCCAGTAGAGGAAACCATCCGTGATGGCGGCCCAGTGCACGTGTCTGTTGTACTTGCCAGCAAATGTTTAGTAACAAGGGTTGTTTGTTCTTCTCAGTCATTTGAACTTTCTCCATTTGTATTTACCTTCCCGTCCAAACTAGACCAACTCTGCTCAGAGTTAATTCCCCAATTTCATGCCGGCCACAGCGGGGAAGGGGGAGTGGATCCGTGGCAAAGGCAGCAGGCAGGACACAATGGAGCAGGCAGCGCTCCAAGAGCTTTGGCGTGCTTTGCAGGAGGAGACTAGCTCTGATTAATGCTATCAAAATGCTTGTCTTCCCTTTGATTGATATTCCAGACCCTTGCTACAATTATTGATGCTGGTTGACAACTATTATCAGAGTCTTTTATGGTTTGATGTCAGAGAGAGAGACTGCATGGACTTCACCAGAACATTTGCACACCTGCTTCAGTTTAACCTAAAACCCATTATTTTGCAAACAAAAAAATATAAAGGCAACATAGTGATCATTATCCTACATATTCTTCTATTAAAAACTCCCCAGTCCACGGTAGGGGGTAGATCAGCTCCTAGCTTGCCCCAGGTATACCAAGAGCCTGGTGTACCCTTAGAAGGTTCTTTGCAATCTGCAATCTGGCAAACTAGAGGCATCATTTGGAATGAATTGTTTGCCCTGTAAGGTGACATTACAGCAGGCAGGTGCAGAGTCCTCTGGGTTGCGCCTCTTCAAGAGTAAGTAATAAAACAGCCACAGTATCTGAAAATGACCTTGCTTAGAAAAGCTTGACCTGCACACCACAGAGGTGGCTCTCAACACAAGAAGTTCTTACTCTCAGGTTACTCCATTACCCATTATTCAGTTAAAATAATCGCCGGCCTCACCTCCATGCACTTTCCATTTAAACTTGACTGAACTAAAGTGTTCCTGTTTTCTCATGTCCCATATCTGCAGGAATGGAACGTTTGGTCTCTGTGTCCTGGAGGGTAAACATTATAGGAGACTGAAAAATGTGTTTTCCAAATGCTCAGTTCAACAGGTGATCAGGCCACTTTTTCTGTTTCACATGAGTCTAGCAAGCATTGGGGTTTTGCCTACATGTATGTCTGTGCATGGCTGTCAGATCTAGTACGGGGAATTGAATCTGGGTTCACTGAGCCATCTCTCCAGTCTGGAACTGGTGCTTTTGAGATAGATATTATTTATTTATTTATTTATTTATTTATTTATTTTTTTAATAGTATTTCTTTTTTTTTAAACTTTATTTATTTATTTGCCTTGGTGTTTGACTGGAACTGGAACTACAGACAGTTGTTAACTGCCATGTGGGTGCTGGGAATCGAACCCGGGTCCTCTGGAAGAGCAGACGGTGCTCTTAACCGCTGAGCCATCTCTCCAGCCCCGAGATAGATATTATTTAAATATATCTCTACACATTGTGAAACACCTTCTCTAGTGGATATTTTTGGTTTTCAAAAAGTAGTTAATCTGAGCGTACAGGGAAAAAAGTATGATATCTCACTTGCTCTCTGCTAACCAGCCAGGACTTAGAATTGTGCCCTGCAAATAGTGAGCATTTAACAAATATTTACTGGATGAGTGGATGAATGCATGGATGGATGGGTGAGTAGGTGGGCAGGTGGATGGAACTAATAGTAATAGCCATGGCAATGTCCTGTAAAAAGTGTTATCCTGTTGGCTTGGTCACCGTGGGCATCAAATCTTACAAAAATAGCAAGTGGGTGTATATCTATCTGAACCTGTGTGTGTGTGTGTGTGTGTGTGTGTGTGTGTGTGTGTGTGTGTGTGTATGTGTGTGTGTGTGTGTGTGTGTGTGTATGTGTGTCCGGACTCGGTTTTCTTCTTCTACCATGAGTACTCCAGAGGCTGAGTTCAGATCAACAGGATTATTGCTGGCAGGTACCTTTACCCTCTAAGCCATCTATCTCTCCATCCCAAGCATGATACTTTCAGCAAACATAAAGGAAAATGTGTGATCCAAAAGACCATAATCAAATTCACTTTTGCTCCAAGAGTATTTCCTCCTACAAATGGCATTGTGAAAGGTGTGTTTCCTTTGCTCTGGGGTCATTTCCTAATTTGTTTTGGAGCCTAACTAAGAACTAAATGTGGAGACAGCAAGATGAGAGGCAACACTCTGCTTCACCCCATAAACATTTCCAGATGCCGACCATGTACCAGGCACTATCTGCCCTATGTACTGAGTTTATAAAGACAGAAGCTGGTCTCAGAAAAATAAAAAGAATCCACTGTCACAGAGAAGAACATTAGTTTCTTAAGTGGCTTCATTCAAACTTACCAAGCCATCTGTTCTATTTGCAAAATGCAAGATAGGTACATGGAAACAGCTCATTAGTTTCCATCTTCGACTGTGAGCTAACTGAGGGCATATCATCCCATTTGACCCACAGAAGAACATCACTATTATATAGTTACTACCACTAGGCTAGACATACTAGTTACAAAAGTTGATAATTTGTCCAGGCTTCCCTGATAGGCATTCAACTTCACACAGACCCAGACACTAGAATCCAAAGAGCCACTCTCTACTTTCTTGCATGACAAAAAAGCAGTTCTGCCTGAAGTCAGTCCTACAGATTTGAGGTCACGAAGCCCATATTTATACCAATTGACTCCTTCCATTTCCAAGTCTCTACAAGGCAGTGAAATCTTTGGTTTCACTTTCCATGTCTGTCAAATGAAGGTTAGGCAGTTAGTTATTTGACCAGATTATAGTGTGGGTTTGTGGTACCGTGTGCCTCTGCTTCAGGAAGAATCATGGAGATTCTTATTCCTTTAAAATGAGAAAAATAAATGGGTGGTGTTAGAACATTATTTATGAGTAGGTCTTAAATCTAAGCATAATCTAAAGAGTAAATTCAGGGAAGACAATTTTCCTTAGCTGAACTTCTAGTAATGATCACTTCTGCCTTGATTTTTACTCCATAGTCTCCTGATTTCAACATGTCCCCATCTGTCGGAAAGGCACACAGAATGCCTCAAAACCAACTAAAGAGAGGTCACCATGTGCAGACACTTTCCTCATCATTTTACAAAGCATCTGACTGTGGGAGCTAGAGATATAGCCCAGCAGGTAAGTGTACTCACAGTGTTTTTAAAAAAGACATGGGTTCCATTCTCAATACCCACAAAGAAAGGCTCATAACTGCCTAGAATTTCAGTTCCAGAGGGTCTAATGCCCTTTTCTGGCGCCTACAGGCAACTGCATACACATGGGCATACATACACTCGGCTCACACATACACACAAAATAAAATAAATCTTTTAAAAAATCTTATGGAGGGCTGGAGAGATGGCTCAGAGGTTAAGAGCACCGACTGTTCTTCCAGAGGTCCTGAGTTCAATTCTCAGCAATCACATGGTGGCTCACAACCATCTGTCTTGAGATCTGGTGCCCTCTTCTGGCACACAGGCATAGTGGAGGCAGAATGTTATATATGTAATTTTTAAAAAAATCTAATGGAAACAGCTTAAGGGAGGAGGGACGTACTGGGTGTTGCAGTTCAGAGGAAGCATTCCAACAAGACGGGGAAGTCACAGAAGCATAGAGGCTCAGCCTATGGTAGTTGGAGATTGTGGTGTGCCTTGTTTATACCTTGGCAGGTCTGAAAGAAGGATGCTCAGTTGGAAGTAAGGTGGACTATTACCCTCCAAAGCTCACCCTTGTGGCCCACCTTTGCCAGCCATGCATCCTGACACAAAAGTTCATCCTCCAAAGAGCAGCTTCTGCAGCTAAGGTCCAAGCCTTTAGACACACAGGTCTGTGGGAGACACTTTACACCCAAACCATGATAGTGTTAGACAGTCATTTGAAAGAAATAAAACTTCTTGAAGAATCACCATAGTTGGTTACAACAAGCCTCTAAAATTCATTCTTGAACTCAAAAGCTAAGCCAGATCATAAAGTATAGCATGTATGTATGTATGTTACTTATGATTGTATGAGTAACATACAGATGCATGTTCAATGCTGAATGCCACCAGGACAACATTCAGCCCCTGTCACTCATCTAAAGCATAATAAATGGTAAGAAATACAAAGGATGAATAGAAAAAAAAATCGCTGGCTTTGATTCAGAAAGTTCTACCTCTGAGCTAGCTGCCTGGCTGACCTGAGACAAGTAACTCCATTCCTTTGAGTCCCAGCTGTTTTAGCCATAAAAGGGGGTGCCCAGTACCTTCTTCATAGGCTTGATGAACTGGCCATCTAGATAGTCAGAAAAGCAGATATTCAATCAACACCAGTATCTCCTTTCTCTTCCCTAACTCTCGAACAACAAATAAACTTTCAATCAACACTCCCGCTTTTGCAGATGAGTTTCTTCCATGAGTTTTCTCTTCGGTTAAGACCATTTTCTTCTTCTCTGATCTTATTTTGCCTTTATGTTCCTCAGCGTGATTTAATATTAAGTTATCTCGTTGCTTTACTGTGCTGAATTTGACACATTAGATTGAAACCTCATTGCTGTCAGGTACTATGTTATTCTACTTCATCTGTGTTTCCCATTGGATCCAACAGAATCCTGTCCCTCAACAGATGCCCTTAGATAGAAAAGAAAGACACTACTGATGCCAACTTGGTCAACCATCAGCAATGCTATGCCAGTTAACAGTGCCTGGAAGAGCTGGGGAGCACCTTTACCTCCGACATATTGCTTGTTTGATACTATTGTTAAGAAGAGTCAATGACGTCATGCCAGTTAGTCAAGTTTCTAAAATGTCAACAAAAAGCAAACCAATAGAGTAATTAATGAATGTCTACTCTACATCAAGTGTCTGGGCTATCTCCTTAGGCTGCTGATTTTATTTCCTTTTATAACAGATTAAGAAAGTTGTAGGCATAGGTGTGAGGTGAAAAGGACTTCTGATAAAGAGACTGGAGAGGTAGAGGGACTTGATTAAGGTCACATGGTACCTGAAATAAAGTCAGAACAAGATCCAGCCTCCAAACTGCCAGGCAAGAGACCCAGCATACCCACATGCTAAGCACAAAGAAACCTGAGCTCTTTTTGAGTGACATAACCCTAAAACCACAGGAAAAAGAACCTGAAAATTAGTGTAAGTGTGAAGAACTAGAAAAGAAGCCACTCTGGCATCCTGTTTGTAGTCAGTTTGTCACATGAAACTCCCTGCCTGCCACCCACTGGGTAGTTCTGCCCTCCTGGCCATTTCCTTGTGTTGAGAAAGGTTCACTTCTTTCTCCTCCTAGATTTCCTGAAATATCCCTTATTTTTATCAGCCAAAGTTATATGTGTCAATGACATTTAGTTGGGTTGATAGTTGCACATCAACTTCCTTCAGTTTTTGGTTTTGCTGCTGGTGGGTTTTTCTCAGCTCTAGAAACCATATTATAACTTGTAGCAGGTTTTCTTGGCCTACCATGATACAAGACTTAACATTAGTTGTGAATGCTCAGCCTTATCATCTGCTTGTCCCACTGGATCTGAGACCTTACCCTGTTTCTCTTCATCCACATTCTGCCTCAGGCTTTTTTCGTTCATTTTGTGTGTTCTTCTTCCCTGCTTCCTCCGTGGCTGGCTGGTGGTTGCCTGGCTAAGCAGCCCCTGGCATCTCCGTCCTTCTCTCCCTCATTCCCTCTTGGACCTAAATTCTTCCTTTTCCTTATTCTCTCTGCCTACCAGCCCTCCTATCCCTCTATTGCCTAGCTATTGGCCATTCAGTTTTTTATTAGACCAGTCAGGTGCCTTAGGCAGACAAGGTGAGACAGCAACACATCTTTACATAGTAAACAAATATTCTATTCCACAACAATAATTAGCCACTATAGGGAGATTTACTGTGCTCTCTAGCACCCTGGTCTGGGATGTGCCCATTGTCAGGCTAATCCTCAACCATCTTGTCATCCTTCTGCCTTGCCATCTCTGCTTCACTCTCTGGACCAATTCCCATTGCCTTAATAATAGCCTATCCTCTTGCTCCTTTTCTACCTCCCAATATGCATCAGCGCCTACACCATCAACAGGTCATCCCTCCTCATCTTACAGGTGTTACCTAACCTAACCCTAAAACCACCTCTCCCTGGAAAGCTTTCCTCTATGCCCTGGGAACTCACCATCATCAACAAACTCGCACTTATCTTCTATCATTTTGATAAGTTTTCCTGGGAGGGAAGCCAGGCTGATTATCAAGAATGTGACTGTTAGTTCCTCTCGTGAGAGCAAATACACACCAACAAGGCCACACACTAGAGTTTATTTAAGAGAAGAGTCCCAGGCAGGTGAAGAAACAGAGGAGCAAGACAGAAGTCAGGGGACAGAGAAGAAAAGGACCGGAGCACATGCTCGCACTCGCTTTTAAGGGAAGGGGCATGCATGGGTATGTGTCATGGGTCCAGGGAGGTGTTTCCCCATGCAGTGCCGCAGGGTTTACGTAGCCATGCCCAGGGGCGTGCCTCTGTGCAAGGAGCATCCCACCTGAGCCAGAGGTGGCTCAGCTAGGTGGAATGCCAGGAATCCTTACAGTGACTTCTGGCAGCTTGCTCAGCTGAAAACTGCATCCCTGCATCTCAAGGCTGGGGGAGTAACATCCACCTGGAAACCCCTTGTAACTCCTATGGCTGTCCTTTCCCCTTAAAGTGAGTCATCAAACTTTACAGCCTCTTAAGAGGCTCATTGCTGTCACCTTGTCTGCTCCCTGGTCCGTGGAGTCACGTGTCAGCATATGTCCCCATCCCTCTACCCTGTCCCTTTCTGACTCTTCTCCACACTGTAGGCAAACGAATCCTTTTGAAAGTAAATTTTATCTCTTGTTAGAGGCCTCCAGCAGCTTTCCACCTCACCATTTGCAGTGCGAGAAGCACCCTTCACTCCAACCACTGGCCAGCCTTGTAGCAGGCTTTCTTTGGCCTGCCAACCAGCTCCCAAATAAAGACACAGAGACTTATTAGTTATGAAAGCTCAGTCTTATCTTCTGCTTGTCCCACTAGCTCTTATAACTTAATTTAACCTGTTTCTCTTCATCTACATTTTACCTTGAAGCTTTTTGCCTTTCCTTCAATCTGTACGTCCTATTTCCCTGCTTCCTCTGTGTCTGTTTGTCTGGCAGTTGCATGGCTGGCCAGCCCCAGGCATCTCCCTCTTCCTCCCTTGTTCTTTCTTGAACTTAGATTTCTCCTCCTTCTTATTCTCTCTGCCTATCAGCCCTGCCTTATTGTGGAATATTAATTTAAGACGTGTTACATTTGTTTATGCTGTGGAATATTTGTTTAATGATGCAAAGATGTACTGAATTCTTTCATGTTGCATTTGTTTAACTCTGTGAAGCTGTGTTGCTTTGCCTGCCTGAGACACCTGATTGCTCTAATAAAGAGCTGAATGGCCAATAGCAAGGCAGGAGAAAGGATAGGCGGGGCTGGGAGGCAGAGATCTGGGAAGAGAGATGGAGGAGCAAGAAAAGGAGGAGAGAAGGATGCCGGGGGCCAGTCACCCAGTCACACAGCCAGACACAGAGTAAGAAGAAAAGAAAAGATATCCTGAAAGATAGAAAGGTAGATGGTATAAGTTAAGAAAAGCTGACCAGAAACAAGCCAAGCTAAAGCCAAGCATTCATAAAAAAGAATAAATCTTTCATGTATTTATTTGAGAGCTGAGTAAGAATAAAAAGAATAAGAAAAAAATTACACTGACTATTCCACTATTGCTTAGCTCTTAGCCCTTCAGTTTTTTATTCAGCCAATCAGGTGCCAAAGGCAGGCAAGGTGAAGCAGGAATACATCTTTACATAGTTAAATGTAGCATAAACAAAAGCAACACACCTTTACATAGTTGAAGTAATATTCTGCAACCTAATTTACAAATGTAACATATCTTTACATAGTTAAAGTAATATTCCACAATAGTATCCCAAATCTAGGGCTAGAGAGATGGCTCAGTGGTTAAGAGCATTGACTGTGTTCACAGTATCCCACATCTATCCTCTTTCTGCCTGGACTTTCTGACATATCAATATGTCTACTCATTTTTCCTTCCAGCCTTTGTTGGAGTACCACCTTCCGAGCAAGGCCTTCAGTGGCCTCCCTGTAACTTTGCAGTGACCCTCCCTTGGCTCCCTCACTGCCTTCCCTGCTTTTCATTGCTTCACACTTACCACTCTCAGATACATTATGACACCTCTCTGTCTATTTGTTTCCTTGATATTTTCTGTTGTTATTTATGTGTGATGAGTTTCTATTTATTTTTCTGTGCTTGATGCAACTGTGCCTAACTTACAGAAGGATACAAATACCCCTGGAAACTCAATGTCAAACAGAGCATCCCTGAGCATCTCATCCTGTTCTTACAACACCTCTCATTGAGATGAGAAGTCCGTTGACCCAACCACCGGTTCACTGTCCTGAAGCCTCTGCCACTCTAGCAGCTACTTTAGACTCTACCTGTGCACTCCTAGGAAGACCACAATTCCTCTTTAACAAGTTTAAATATTTTGTTGACGATAAGATCCCACCCAAAAGCAGCAACAATTTTTAATAAAATAAATTTAAATTATGTTTAAGAATTTTAATTTAAAATATTTTTAATTAAATTATAACTAAGGGGACTGTTGTCATCAAACATGAAAACATGGAATCTTCTAAAAGAAGAAATGGAAAGAAACTGTCGCATCATCTAAAGCACCGTCGTGAACCGGGAGATCCATAAGAAGCGTTTGTGACAGTTGACTGTTTCCCAAGTAGGCCTTCCTTCTCCTGGTACACATTTGGCACTGAACTGCTTTTATTTGCCTGTAGTTGTGAGGCTAGAGATAATGAAGGATGGGAGGCAAGACATGAGGAAACAGCCAGTCCTGTTCTTAGGGATGGTCTTAGGCATCCATTGCCCATCTCTAGCCAAGGAGTAGCCATCCTCATGAGAGGGAGAAGGCCTGACCACTGAAGAAGTGGTCACTGGCTCAAGGCATTAAAAGGATCCTCTTGAATGCCATTGGTGTATCATGAGTATGCTGTTTTCTGTTTAACATAAGCTATGCCTTCTAAACAAACATTTAGAGTGTAATATAATAATGTGAACTCTAGGAGCACTGTTGTCTAGCGGAACCTTCAGAATTGACTCATATTTCATAGCTAAAAACCAGCTCTCTACTTCTGTCTCCACTGACTCCACACACTAATTAGCTGTACTGTTGGGGTACTAACATACTGTACCCCTTTACTGAAGGCCCTGCCTATGCATAGGGAAAAGTCACTTTCTTCATTATGGAACATTAGTCGTTTATAAAAAACAGAACTGAGATCATTGACCATGACTGTCAACTCTGAGGTTTTCCTTGAGTTCTGCAGCCCCAGAATTTTGCACACATTGTTCCCACACACTAGCTACCTACACTCCCATGAGTCTCCTGACACCTGCCTATCCAAAGCAGGACCTCCCAAGAGTCAGGAAAGAGCTAACTGTTTTGATGTTGCATGCAACCAATTAGTAATGCCTTATATTGTATCACTAAGGAAATCATTAGTAGCTTTAAGTTAAACAGAAAATTTGAACCACTTCAAGCACCCATCTTGATGCCTTGTTGCCTACGGCCTGCTACAAAGCATACCCTCCCCAGTCAGGATCCAGTGCACAAGCACTTGCCTGGAATGCAATGCATGCTATACAGTTCTTGTCATGCATGGACTTTGGGGTCTGTTGATTTGCTTACTCGATTTGTTGCTTTTTAAGATGGGAGACGTGTGTCACTATGTAGGCCAGGTTGATCTCAAACACACTTTCCTCCTGCATCAGCCTCCCAAGTGCTGGGATTACAGCCGAGAACCTTTATGCCTGCTTATGGTTTTTAGAGAAACTAAAACTTTTTAGATTTTTAAAAAGTGTGTGTGAATGTGCAAGATCTGGTTCCCTGTAGAAGCAGCACAGGCTCCTAAACAATGATCAACTCTCTGGCCCCAAAACTAATAATTTCTATTCCTGTGTGTCTCCTTCTCTACCACCGAGCAAACTTCCCAATATTCTTGAGTTGACAAATCCACATTTTTTAAAAATTTCTTAACTCTTATTCATCCAAATTGATTTTTTTCTAATTTCCAGATCTTTCTCTTACTATTTTATTCCTAATCTCTTTATTTGGGTGTTAATTTTTATTTCCTGTATTTCTAGTATACATAATTGGAGCTATTAACTTGGCTATATATATTATCTAGAGCCCTGTATCCAAATCTAATGTGTTTTTTATGTTATCTTTCTTTTTATTGTGGTAAGAATATTTATCATAAGCTGTACCTTGTGAACAATTTTTTGATTAAAATATAATAATGTTAACTCTAGGAGCACTGTTGACAAGCAGACCCTCCAGAACGTAGTCATCTTCCATAGCTGGAAAACAGCTCTGTGCGCCTCTCCACTCTCACCCTCTGCAGACTCCAAACACTAGCTCAACTATCTGCACACCGTATCCCTTTACTGAAGCAGTTCAATGGTGCTAGATAAAAACTATACAACCATCCTGTCAGAACTCACTTCAAATTTATGGCCAAGAATCTTCAGTGAGCACTCAACACTGTCTGACATATCAACTCCACTTGTAAATTCATTAGCCTACTCCCAGGATGCCTATTATGTACTTTCTCCTCAACCCTCAAATCTCCATCAACCCCTCCCACCCAACTCTCAACTGAAATCCTTGTCATATATTTCACAGAGAAATATAGATGTAATCAGGGGGAAGCCATTTCAACACACAGCTCCTGTGCCATTAGCTTTCCTGTGTCTACACACGTGTGCCCTGGTACACTCGATCCCATCATGCTCTCCTCACACACGTCTCCCATACAGGGTTGTCTTACCTGCATCATCTAGCATTTTGCTTGACCTCTGCTTCTGCAGAATGATCACTGAAGTAATTTGTGTAGACTTTCTGATCTCACTCACTCATCTCCATCCATCCCACATCCATCAGCTTTGTCCACAGCAGAGAAAGGACTCTGGCCACAGTCTCCCTCCAGAGGTCACTGTTATGTTCCTATGGGCCAAGATCTTTCAGAAAATCACTCTGAATGTCTATTTTTTCCAGCATCTTGGGAATATGTTTACTAGCAAGAAAGAAGAGCTGGGTGATGCTCAATTCTCCCCTTCTAGAAAAGCTCTCCAACATTGATCTGGATAAGGATATATTTAACATGATACTAAATATAAGGTAACAAAGGCTAAAATGGACAAGGCTTTATCAAGGTAATAGGTATCTTCTCAGATCAAAGGAAACAGTCAGCAGAGTGAAGAGACAGTTTACAAAACAATTGCAAGCTGTACATTTGACAATGGGTTAATGTAATAATGAACTCCAGATTTCAGGATCAAAATCCAAATACTCAGGTTTAACCTGAGCAATAGACCAAGACAGACATTTCCAAAACAAGACATAACAAAAGAAGTCAGAGAGAGAGAGAGAGAGAGAGAGAGAGAGAGAGAGAGAGAGAGAGAGAGAGAAACAGAGACAGAGAGACAGAGAGACAAAGAGACAGAGAGTTCAGAACCACAATGAGATATCATCTCACTTAAGCAAAAATGGCTGTTATCCAAAGGACAAAAGACAAACTGGCAAGGACTTAGGGAAGGGAAAATCTGCATTCCATCCTGAGAACGTCAGTTCCTAGTCATCCTGGAAAACACTACAGAAGATGCTCCAACCAGAGCAAATGAAGCCAGTATGTGAAAGGACCCCTGCACTCCCTCATCTATTGCATCACTTCTCAGTAGCTGGAGATGAGGACAGAAAGGAACCGTCAATTGATGACTAGGTAAGAAAATATGGCAAGAGTAAAATCTTTCCATTTGCAGCAGCATGATAGAACTAAAGCAAACTAAATAAACCATGCACAGAAAAACAAATGCCACATGATTTATTTATATGGGCAACCTAAATGCTAAACTCAAATGAATAATAGCACTGTTGTTACCAAAAACTAAAGGGCTTAGGGAATGGGCAGGTAGTCACATGATACAAAAATTGATTTAGATGGATGGTGTAGGCTTAAGGAATATTAGGTATCATGATAACTATAGTTAATAATATTATTGAGAACTACTAAAAGAACAGATACTAAGTACTTAAACGTATGAGTACTTTAAAATGTAAGTATAAGATAATACAAATGCTAATTAGCTCATTTTGGCCATTCTATACTCTCTGCACATGTGTGTGTGTCTTTACATGCATGTGTGTGCGTGCGCACGCATGCACATATGCATTTATGTATATATTTTCATCAGTGTATAATTTTTAAGGGTTAGGGGTGTGGCTCAGTCCCCAGTATGAGTAGTAAAAGTTTTCATTCTGCTTTTCAACGTTTGTCATTCATGTGTGACTACCACCAAGTAGTCTCCACCCACTGGCTACCCTGCTGGGCCTGTAGCTGAGTGCACTCACCCTGATCCCCCTGCCTCTCCACGGCTGGTCTGTTTGACCCTTGTCCCCAGTGTCCACATAGCTGTCTAAGCATCACCACTGCCCCTGACATCTTCTAGGGACTCGGAGATTGATTGATGGCTCACACACCCTTCAAAAGCTCTTATTGTCCTGTAATCGAATGGTCCTGGCTCCCAATTTTTCAAGAAGTATAAGGACTACATTGATTTATACAAGATCTCAAGGTTGCGTGAAAATACTGTACAGCACATATATTTTCTTCCATGAACATGGATCTAGATTATAAGCATATGCTTGTTATCCCCATTGTTGTGATATATGCATAATTGCTCTCTTCCAAGAATACTTAATCATCTTAAGTGCAGCTTTAAATAATATTACTTTGTATATCAGGAATCTGGCATCCATCAAAATAGCAAAGCACTGCCTGGTTTTTGAGACAGCATTCTGACACTGTAGAAACATCAGATATTTACAAAGGATGAGTATAACTTTCATTAAACTCTGCCACAACACAAGCCTGACTCTCCCTCTGCATACCTCACATTTGGTATTGTTTCTGAGACATTTTATCAGCCACAGCACGCTAGGAGTCTAGGTTGGCAGGTTAGCCACAATGCCCTAGCTTGAGTATTTGAATTCCTTTTAGTTCATTAAAGTGAGATTTACCCTTTTACTCACATCTGTGAAGTTTACTGGCATACAGTAAACTGTTTATTTCTAGAACACTGTAAAATATGGACAGCACCCTCAATATAGTATTCCAAATAGACTCTGATGTTTTCTGCACTTGCATGAATTCCGTGGAGGCCATATGAAAATTTGCTCTTGGGTGTGGTCTTGCTTCTGTGATTAAATGCTTCATTCACACTCATATGTCAATCTATTAGTGTGCTGTTAATTCAAACGCTGCTGTGATGTATCTTATCCCCATTAGCACATTCATCACAGGTAGATGTGAAACTTGGACAAAGGTGTACATTCTCATTAACAGTGAGCGGCCTATTCATCTTACAGAAATGTAATTAATGTTAGTTTCCATGTTTAATTTTTCACTGTTTGGCACAATGCATATTTAGTGTTTCCCATGTCCTTTATCAACTGGCCCCTTCTTATCACATGGATAACTCAAAAAGGTTTATTTTTAACCAAATCTGGCACTCTGTATTTAAAATATTTCATCCATATATGCTTCTTCATGGTCCTGATGTTCCCTGAGCTGTGAGGGTTCACACGTGGTACAAGGGGGGGGGGGTGTCACCTACAGAACAAAAGGAAGGGCCATTTTCCCATCTTTCTTTAATGGAGATTAATGTAATTCATTGGGTAAGGTGTTCACCATACAAGCATGAGGACCTGGGTTTAGAGCCCAGAACCCCCACAAAAGCCATACAGCAGCATACATCCATAACCCCAGCTCCCATATGGGCAGGATTAGAAGTGGGGACAGCCGAAGCTCACTGGCAAGCTCGTCTACTGGAGCAAGATCCAGGCTGAGTGAGAAACCACATCTCAGAAAATAAGGTGGAGAGAAACTACTGAGAAAGAGATATAACGTTGTCAACCTCAGGTCTCTTCCACATGTACCAAACTCACAGTGTACACAGGTGTGAGTGCATACACACACACACACACCCCTACAAAGGGTGAGCACTCCCTGGAGAAGTCCACACCTACCCTTGAGTATGTATTATCCTTTCACTGACTGCTTTTGTGTTAGCCTCATGTTAAAATCTATGCTTCAAATCTCTTTTTGAGAAGCTCCAACTGTGTCAAAGGAAAAAGACTTAAAAGATGTTCCTAATACAGCACCATAAAAGAAGCAATTAAGACTCTCTTTTTCGGGGCTGGAGAGATGGCTCAGCGGTTAAGAGCACCGTCTGCTCTTCCAGAGGACCCGGGTTCGATTCCCAGCACCCACATGGCAGCTAACAACTGTCTGTAGTTCCAGTTCCAGGCAAACACCAAGGCAAATAAATAAATAAAGTTTATAAAAAAAAAAAAAAAAAAAAGACTCTCTTTTTCTCAGTTTCTGAGTCCTTACTAGGTGTAAGGAGCCACAGTGATGCTCAGATGGCTGTGTAGACACCAAGGACAGTTAAGAATTGCTTCTTAGGTCACAAAAAAGAAAAGCCATTTTTCTTTACAAATTTTCATGCTTTGTTACGGGTTATGTAGATGCAAATATATACTAAGGCACTTAGTGTTCTCTTTATCAAATGCTGTAAAAAGTGTATTGAATATGAGAACTTATATAATCTTTATAACAGTTCCTATGATATAAGTCCTTTTAAGAAGAGACAGAGAGGTTGAGTAACTTGTTCAAAGCCACACAGCAGTAGAGGGGAAGAGGAGGTCAAGCATTGTATCTTAGACCCTGGCTGTGTTACCTCTTACCTACAGTTCTAGTACATCAACTCTACACTGAGTTTTTGCACTTATCACATTTTACTTTACCCCAGCACAGTGATTCTCAACCTGTGGGTTGCCACCCCAATAGGGGTTTTCCTATCGGATATCCTACATATCAAATATTTACATTACAATTCATAACAGTAGCAAACTTACAGTGATGATGTTGCAATGGAATGATTTGACAGTCGGGGACCATCCCAGCATGAGAAGCCGTATTAAAGGGTCACAGCATTAGGAAGGCTGAGAACCACAGCTCTAGTGGTATAAATGTATTGAGAAAATAATCTATACATTTGTAAAGCAACGAACGTCAATCTCCTCAAGTTGAGAAAAGATATTTGAACTGACTCTATGCTTCTTGCATCTAGACAATCATCTGTGAGATGTAAGGACTCCATAAGCAATTTACAAATACATGTGTTTTTAAATTTTAGGGTTTGGGGCTGAGATATAGCTCAGTTGGTAGAGTGTTTGCTAGCCCACATGAAACCCTGAGTCTGGCCCCAGCACTGCATTAGCTGAACCATTATGGTCTAACTCTTGTAGGCCTCCTTCAAACTTACTCTTCCTGTATAGTTCAAGGCATCTTTCTTCTTCGGAAGCGCAGATGGTGGCAGAGAAGTTAATTCTAACACAGTGTGGTCCCCCCAACTATTTCTGGCCTCTCTCACAAACCATGACCTCTGTGGTAGTCTTGACCCCGTCATCCCACACCCAATGTCTCTTGACTAGTGGGGTGGTGGAGGTGAGAAAGCTTCCAGAGGAGAAAACACTGCCAAGTGATTCCTGTCTCAGCACCATGTGAGAGAAACAATCTAATCATCCAGCAAAGGTGCCCTCTAGCTCTCCAGTGTGATCCACAGCCCAGGGCTGGTGGTCTTGCCCCTAAGGTATATGATCCACCATTGTGTATTAGTGGACTTTCTTTTCCAAGAAGCTATAATCTACTACTCTCTGTATTTTCCAAAGAGCTTCCCAATGCACATTTTTGCTCAGATCCATGGAAACAGCATGCAATATTTCCCTATTTCCCTTCCCTTCATCATGCATGGCCAGAAGAGTGTCGAATCCATTAAGAAATATAGAGACTGCTTCCTCCGCATGTGGCTGGAGGCTGCACAGCAGTTGGGTTCATGCTCTCCTCCTCTCCCGCATCTCCTCGAGGCTCCTCTGGCCTGAGCCGAGCCATGTCGATCTCCGAGAGCAACACGGCGGCCGCTTCCCTGCCCAACGGTGACTGGGGCCGCCCTAGGGCACCGCCCGGAGGGAACCGGGTGACGGTGGTGCTGG
>PVIH01014215.1:0-54783 GCA_004025045.1 Sigmodon hispidus | reverse complement strand
AATCAATCTCCCCAAGGACCCAGCAATACCACTTCTGGGTATATACCCTAAAGAGGCACATTCACACTCCAAAGGTATTAGCTCAACTATGTTCATAGCAGCATTATTTGTAATAGCAAGAACCTGGAAACAACCTAGATGTCCCTCAACTGAAGAATGGATTATCAAACTGTGGTACATCTACACAATGGAATACTACGCAGCAGCAAGGAAAAATGATATCCTAAAATTCACAGGCAAATGGATGGATTTGGAGAATATCCTCCTGAGTGAAGTCTCACAAACTCAGAGAGATAAGCAGGGGATGTACTCACTAGTGGTCTATAAACAAACAAACAAGAAAACAAAAAAGAACTCAATGGTAACACTTCTGTGTTGGAATATGTATTGTAGAAAAACATAGCTCTGTGTTTCCCAGGCAACATTCACTGAAAATTATCTCCAGAATAAACTCTTATTTTCTTTGAAAAAAAAAAAAAAAGAGAAATGCTCAGCATCTTTAGCCATCAGAGAAATGCAAATCAAAACAACTTTGAGATACCACCTGATACCTGTCAGAATGGCTAAGATAAAAAATGCAGATGATAGTCTATGCTAGAGAGGATGTGGAACAAGGGGAACACTCTCCACTTGTCGGTGGGAGTGTAATCTTGTCCAGCCACTCTTTTTTTTTTTTCCTTCTTTATTTTGTATTTATCAAAAAAACAGTAAAAAGAATTTAAAAATGCCGAAGAGTTAACAATAACTATACAGAGGATAATAATCATAAGCATGGCTTATCAAGGGTGGAAATGCAAATAAGATTACTACACATATATTTTCTTTGTGTTCAGCTTTCCCTCTGAATTGTTTTTTCCATCCCTGTATATCCTTATTGAAAGTCTCTTCCCCCTCCCACCACATCTGATCATTTTTCTTCTCTGCAACTCCCCATCCCCTCCCTGGGCAGGGAGCAGACAGTCCTATGGTCACACTGGCCCAACAATGCTTGGATCAGTCTTCACTCCCGGCCAAATCCAGTTTTGTCCCCCCTCCCTCAAGAGTGAGTCAGGTGTTCCTATAAATGGACTGGGGTTTGAAGGGTCAGTCCAGGGTGTCTCTGATCCCAAGCTGTTCAGTGCTTGTGGTTTGCTGCTTGGGCATGTTTGGCTTTTTTTCCTGTTTGTTTGTTTAGAGATTAACAAACTGCAGTACATCTACACAATGGAATACTACTCAGCAGTAAGAAAAAATGATATCCTAAAATTCACAGGCAAATGGATGGATTTGGAGAATATCCTCCTGAGCGAAGTATCACAAACTCAGAGAGATAAGCAGGGGATGTACTCACTCACTAGTGGTCCAGCCACTCTTGAATGCAGTATGGCAATTTCTCAAAAAAACTGGGAATCTATCTCCTCAAGGATTCAGCAATACCAGTAATGGACATATACCCTTAAGATGCACATTTGCATCCCAAGTCATTAGCCCAACTATGTTCATAGCAACAGTCTTTGTAATAGCAAGAACCTAGAAACAGCCTAGATGCTCCTCAACTCTGGAATGGATTAACAAACTGAGGTACATCTACACAATGGATACTACTCAGCAGTAAGAAAAAAATGATATCATAAAATTTTCAGGCAAATGTATGGATTTGGAGAATTTCTTCTTGAATGAGTATGGGACGTCTCTCCATTTTGAGATGACAGCTTTGTCTTGTGGATTTTAGTAGGATTGCTTTGAGTTTTTTTTACCATTTAGTTTGATGTTGGCTGTTGGCTTGCTATATATCCCCTTTAATATACTTATGTATTTACCCTCTATTCCTGACCTCTCCAGCATTTTTATCATGAAAGAGCATTGGATTTTGTCAAAGACTTTTTCTGCATCTGATGAGATGATCACATTTTTGTTTGTTTGTTTCAGTTTGTTTATATGATGAATGACATTATCAGATTTTTGTATGTTGAAGCATTCCTATATCTCTGGAACCAAGCCTACTTGATCATGGTGAACTTTTTTTTTATGTTTTGTTGGTTTTGGGTTCCCAGAACTTTATTGAGTATTTTTTAAAAAATTCATCTAGTGTCTTTCTTCATTGCATCTTTGAATGATCTGAAAAAAGAGATATTTTGACCTCTTCCTTTCCAATTTGTATTCCCTTAATCTCCTTTGGATCTCTTATTGTGTTAGCTAAATCTCAGAGAACTATGTTGAATAGATAAGGTGAGAGGGTACAGCCTTGTCTAGTTTCTGATTTTATTGGGATTGTTTTGAATTTTTCTTCATTTAGTTTGACGTTGGCTGTTGTTTTTTTTTAATCTCTTTTATTATATCAAAGTATTTTCCCTGCATTTCTGATCTCTCCAGGACTTTTTTTTTTTTTTTTTTTACCATGAATGTATGTTGGATTTTGTCACAGGCTTTTTCAAGACTTAAGGAAATGATCATATGCCTTTTTTTTTCCTTCAATTTGTTTATATGATGGATGACATTTCCATATTTTGAACTATCCCTGCATCTCTGGTTGAAGCTTACTTAACATGGTGAACAACTTTTTTTATGTTTTTGGATTTAGTTTGCCAGAATTATGTTGAGAATTTTGGCATTAGGATTCATGAGGAAAATTTGTTTGCAATTTTCTTTCTTTGTTGAGTCTTCTAGTGTGACTTGGGTATCAGGTAATTGTGGTCTCATCAAAAGAGTTTGGCAATATTCCTTTGGTTTTAACTTAATGAAATAGTTTGAGGAGTGTTGGTATTAGCTTTTCTTTGAATGTCTTTTAGAACTCTGTACTTCAGTTTCTGTTGTATAGAATATTTTGAGGAATATTGATATTTGTTCTGCTTTGAATGTCTTGTAGAATTCTGCACTAAAACCATCTGGTTCTGGGCTTTTTTTCATAGTACATTTTTAATAACAGCTTCACTTTTCTAGTTCTTTTTAGGTCTTTAATCTGTTCTTTATTTAAATTTGGTAAGTAATATCTGTCCATAAAGCTGTCCATTTCCATCTCAGTTTTCCATTTTAGCAAAGCATAGTTTTCCATTTTTGTTGAGGATAGATTTTCCATGTATGACCTGATATTTCCTGGGTATCTGTTATTAGATCATCCTTTTCATTTCTGATTTTGTTACTTTGCGTTCTCTCTCTCTCTCTCTCTCTCTCTCTCTCTCTCTCTCTCTCTGCCTCTCTCTCTCTCTCTCTCTCTCTGCTTCTGGGTTAGTTTGGATAAGGGTTTATCTATCTTGTTGACTTTCTCAAAGAATCTACTCTGTGATTAATTGATTTTTTTGTATTCTTGTCTTTGTTATTACTGTATTAATTTCAGTCATAGATTTCAGGTGAGTTTGCTTCTAATTGTTCTAAAGTGTTAAGCTGTGAAGTTAGGTCTCTTGTGTGGGATTTCTTTAGATTTTTCATAATGACTATTACAAATAATGCTGCTATGAACATAGTTGAGCTAATACCTTTGGAATGTGAATGTGCCTCTTTAGGGTATACACCCAGAAGTGGTATTGCTGGGTCCTTGGGGAGATTGATTCTCAATTTTCTGAGAAACCGCCATATTGCATTCCAAAGTGGCTGAACAAGCTTACACTCCCACCAACAATGAAGGAGTGTTCCCCTTGCTCTGCATCCTCTCCAGCATAGGCTGTCATCTGTGCCTTTTATCTTAGCCAATCTGACAGGTGTTAGGTGGTATCTCAAAGTTGTCTTGATTTGCATTTCTCTGATGGCTAAAGATGAAGAGCACTTTTTCAGGTGCCTTTCAGCCATTCATAGTTCCTCTGCTGAGAATTCCCTTTTTAGATCTGTACCCATTTTTTGATTGGGTTATTCAAAGTTTTGGGCTCTAGATTCTTGAGCTCTTTACATATCTTAGAGATCAGTCCTCTATCACTTGTAGGGTTGGTGAAATCTTTTCCCATTCTGTAGGCTGCCGTTTTGTCCTATTGACAGTGTCCATGGCTTTGCAGAAGCTTCCTAGCTTCAGGAGATCCCACTTATTGATTGTTGGTCTTAGTGTCTGTGCCACTGGTGTTATATTTAGGAAGTGGTTGCCTGTGCCAATTCGCAGAAGTGTATTTCCCACTTTCTTTTCTATCAACTTCAAAGTGGCTGGGTTTAAGTTGAGGTCTTTGATCCACTTGGATTTGAGTTTTGTGCAGGGTGACAGGCTCGGATCTATTTGCATTTTTCTACACACTTCTGCTATGAGCTTTTCTCTTAAGGCTGCTTTTATTGTGTGCCATAAGTTTGAGTTTGTTGTGGATTCATTTTTATTACATTCTTTATTGTGGAAGCCTAATAACAGTGTGAACAAAATTGGGGATCAAAAGAGATACACAATAACAATGGTTTTCTTGTTTCTAATGATGTAATTAATAAAATTACCTCATGGATAAACCCAGCTCCTTGAGATTTAGTTAGTTCCAGATGTGTCCAATTCGACCACCTAGAATACCCAAAATAAAGCCATTCCTTATTTTTTTGTTACACAATCATAATTTTTCATGCTTAATTTCCAAATACAATCTAATTTATAATTTTTTCTAATGTGGTATAAGAATTCTTCACATAATCACTATCATATTGTATATTTAATAGACATGAAAATGTCCCCTAAGGGACATTCTTTTATGGTCTCTGATAACTATCTGAATTCTCTTAATTGATGTTACATTACATAAAAATTATTTTAAAAATAAAAATACAAATATCTCCATAAACACATTCCTAAGAAAATATAACAAAAATATCCATGTTGTGCAGCTTGTCAAATGACCTAAGCTGGTATTTCTAACCTTCTTCCTCTTTTATTCCTACTATATTTGCCCCACCCTCAGCAAGCACTTCAGTAGATCTTACTTATTTTCTTGTGGGAGTAAATTATACCTTCATTCCTAAAGAATCTGTTTGCTTTGTTATTCTTTCCAAATTAAGCTGTTGTAGTTTTCCTTTGATTTTAAATATGAAATATGTTAACAGCAAGAAATGCCCTAAAGAATCTCCTGGAGAGATGGCTCAGCGGTTAAGAGCACCATCTGCTCTTGCAGAGGACCAGGGTTCAATTCCCAGCACCCACAAGGCAGCTAACAACTGTCTGTAGTTCCAGTTCCAGGCAAACACCAAGGCAAATAAATAAATAAATAAATAAATAAAAATGTTTTTTAAAAAAGAATCTCCTATACTCTATACATAATATTTTGTAAATCCAATGTAGAGAATAAATAAATTTTTCATTTGTAATATTGACCAATCATCCTTTCAAACACTTTTATTGTTTTGATATCCTGATGTCTTATAGGGAGAGATGTCCAAAGTGGTGAGGGGGAATCTAAGCTTTTACTTCAATGGAATTTTTGCTATGTCTTCTGGCAGGAGCAGTACCTATTCTGGAACAGAAATTACTAGGCCAATTACTTAAGGACACAGGAACAGAAAGCAAACATTTTTCTACTGCATCACTAGGGTTGATAGTTAGTGAAACTATTTTTTCTACCTACTAATTACTGGACCTTTAGATTAGGAATCTAGAAGAAAACATACCATGTACTGTACACTAATTCAAAGATTGTTCCACCTTTTGGGGAATACTAGCCAAGCCCTCCTGGCTGCCACCATCGAATTACTACTATAACTATATCTTCAAATTTTCCTTATATCTATTTATTAAGACAGGTACTTCAAAATAATAAGAAACATGGTAATACCAGGAGATTCAATTGTTGTGTTTCCACTGTCACTTTGAAATATGATTTTGTTCGGAAATAGTACTGTGTGGAATAACATGATAGTAGATAAAGCTTTCTGTAAATCCATGTATGGTGGTGTTTTCAGAAGCATTACATAAAAAAAAGACAAATTCATAACAAAAAATGATCTATTTCTGTAAGGACAAAGTGCTGTTTTAGTTTTGTTTGTTGTTGTTTTTGTTCTTTTTCACAGAGGAAGTGGACCAATGTAGTCAACCTGTCACCGGGTTACTGGCTGACTACCTGAGAGTATATGACATATCTGTGAATCAGTGTGTCTCTATTGTTAGAGAATCTGACATTCAGTAGCAGCTGTATCAGTTAGTATTGCTGATTGGAATCCCATGTTATTGAGCCCATGTATAAGCTCTGTACTGACAGTTTCTGTGAGTGAACTTGACATAAGCTAGAGTCATCAGAGAGAAAAAAAACCCTCAGATGGGAAAATGCCATCATAAGATTCAGCTGTAAAGAATGTTTTTAATTAGTGATCAATGAGAAAGTTTCAGTTCATTGGGGATGGTACCTTCCCTAGGCTGATAGTCTTGGGTTCTATATGAAAGCAAGCTAATCAAGCCAGTAAGCAGTATCCCTTCATGACCTCAGCTCATTCCTCAGTGAGCTTTGTGAGTTCCTCTCTTGACTTCCTCCAGTAATGAACAACAATCTGAGAGTGTAAGACAAATAAACCTTTTCTTCTCCAATTGATTTTAGACATGGTGTTTCATCACAGCAGTAGAAATCATAAATAAAACAAGCATTCTCCACCAGCATGGCCACTTTGTTGATAGTTTAATTAAGTGATGACAAGGTTGACTGGGTTAAGAGGTTTATTGTCCACATAAGGGGCCATTATATTTACTTGATGATTGAATCCATTCCTCTACAGAGGATGTCACCTTTTCATTAGCCTTTACATGGGATGTGAGTATCTTCAAATCTTTTGTACTTTTGGAGAGATCTATCTATATATTTATTCCTCAGATATCCTTCTCATATAATTTTAAACACATTGCCTAAACCCATGAATTAGAGAACAAGTGCATATATCCTTACAAACAATATTCAGGCCCATGTAGACTGCTTTATGATTCACACACTGTGAACATGTTTCTCAGCTAGTATCTTTCAGAGTTGTCTTAGGAATAGGTTGTAATGGTGCAGTTATCCACTTCTGGAAAGTGCCTGGATAACATGCAAAGCCATGAGTAAACCATGCTCTAGTCCTCCTTTCATTAGTCAATCAAAATCACATCACAGGATGCATTAATTACATGCTTGGCAAGAGATGGCATTGTAATGTGAGTTGAAATTATTGTCATTTTTGCAACTTTCTTATGTAAATTGCTTTATTCAACAGGATCTATTCAAGCCCACTCTTATATTCTACTTTTATTTGTTAATGGATTGTTGCTGCACAAGTTTTACTTTATGACTTCACTGTTCAGAAAAAAACAGCACATGGTAGGCAGCTGAGGATCTAGTGTTAGTGTAACTTAGTGGCCCAATATTACACATTTAGTGTCCATAAGGCCCAATAGCAAGCTAAGGTCTGTATTGCAAAGAGAAAATAATTGTCTGCACATGACGATAGAGCCTTGCAATCAAATCTCAGATATATCTTCTGTGATTCATCCATGTGGGCCTTCCAAAGGCTCTAAACAACAATCCTAAGTGCTATTGACACTGTATCTGTTGGATCACATTGCATAATTGATAGAGCAGCTTAAACAGCAGTGTGAATCTTTTGAAAATCCGTCTCTTGCTTCAGGCCACACTCAAAAGTAGCAATGATCCAAGTCACATAGTGTACAGGGGCCAACACAACACATCTGAGTGAGGAATGAGCTACTTCCAGAGTTCCATTAAGTTAACTAATGGTGCTTATGTCTTGGAGGTGGAAGTAACCAGGTTCACTAACTTATATTTTCCCTAGAAGCAGTATCTTAGCATAACCCAATTCACTAGACACCTAGAAATTTCAAGGTGGTAGAAATCTCTTGATGTTTTTCTCAATTTGTTGACCATTTCTGATGTTAAAATGTGTTACCAACAAGTCCTAAATGGTTCCTATCTCCTGCTCACTAGTGAAACCAGCATAATATAATAAATATAATGAACCAAAGTAATTTGTTCCGGAAAAGATGATTAAAAAAATCTTAAAATTAAGATATGCTACAGGGGTGGAGATTTAAAACATTCTTGAAATAAAACTTTAGAAATCTACTGCTAACTTTTCCACCTGAAACTAAATTACTTCTGGTAGTCTTTATGAACAGGTATTAAGAAAATGAGATTTGTTAAATCAATAGCTGCATACCATGTACCAGGAGATGTGTTACACCGCTCATCTAAGGATGCAGAAGCTCTGGTACAGAAGCTGCATTGAATCATTACTTGATTAAATGTTTGATACTCAAGTTCCATTATCCACAATTCATATTTATTCTTCACTGGACAGATAGAAATGTTAAAGGCAAATGTGGTGGGTGCTATCACCCCTTCCTCTTACAATCCCCCAAGAGTTGAACAAAATTCAACAATTTCTCCAATGAAGAGATACTTTACTGATGTATTGCTTTGCCTTGCAGAAGCAATTCTATAGGTTTTCATGTAGCCTTTCCAATCACATCTCTCACTCCACAGGCCATGGTACCAATGTGAGAATTTTGTCAACTTCAAGTATATATATACATATACATATATATTCAAATTGAATATATATATTCAAATTATAATGTCAGGAATGGAAAACAAAAAACTATATGATGAGTTCAGGGACCCATTTGACCTACTGTTATTAGGACTTCAGCCAAACCTTACCTCTGTAAGTCCCTCCAATTTTTCTTGGGTATTCTAAAATCAGCATCAAATTAGAACCAGTATCCACCATACCCCTTGCCTTTATTAAAGGTAATATGACCATCCAGAAAATGACTGGAGATTGGCTTGGAGAAAAATGTATTGGGTATTTTATCATGGCCATTCTTCAGGGGAACTTGGCTAGCTCTTTATCCCAAGGTTTCTGGATCTGCAAACTAGTTTAAATCTGGAAATTGGTTCACAGATGAAGATTTTATTTTTGTCATGATCTAATAGAGTCTTTCTTTCACACATTTGAAATTTTTCTTCTTTTACAGATATAACAAAAATGCAATATTCTTACCTATTTCAATACCTAGACAACAATGGTTGCTTAGTCAATACCAAGGAACCATGCCACCATGCAAACAATTTTGCATGTGCTGCTTATTATAGGGAATTATGTACATTTCTTTGTCTATTTTCCCTCTACAATATCTAAAAACATTTTGCCTTTGGAGAATCATTGCTTCCACTTGACGCCTGCTACTTTCTGGCCAAATTAAAATCATTGCATTTAATTCTTCCAACTGAGCACAAGTATCTCAAATTTAGATCCTACACATCTTTATCCTAAGTTATAAGATAACATTCTTTACCAACTAATAACCTTACTATAACTGACAATAACCTCCAAGGATATAACTTGAATTTTTGTTGTAATTCAGAGAACTTATAATGAGTACTTTGGTTTGATTTTCTGCAACTTAACTTCTGTGACTGCCACAGATAAGACTCTATTCTAGGACAAATTTAGATACCTTTATACTGTTCATGCAATTCTTGAGCTAGTCTGTTTTACCACTGAGTCATTATTGTCCTTCACTTTATACTGAAATGCTGAAGACTGAGTACTTTTATAATGGAGTTTATTTCCTTTGTAACTTTATCTAAAGATGCTGAAAGCAACTGATAAGCATCATCATTTTTTTTTTTGTTTTCCAGAAATTGCTAAATTTTATGTATAGAGTCACCAAATTTATTTTCTCTAACAATGCATTTTTTTTACCTAAGTTGTTAAAAATAGTTCATACCATCAGCTTTCAGTATTCTCTAAGATCCCAGTAGAGATTTCAGTAACTATAGATGTTGAAAAATTGGAAAGTCTATTCCAAATACATAAAATATTTATTCTCATATTTCTCTTACTTGAAAATGACTTCTGGTACCAAAATATATGTTAACAGGGTTCTGTAGAAGAATGTATATATAGTGGTTTAAATGGTTTGGGCTATCTAGTCCATGATAGTCAAAAAATGGTTATGTATGAACTAAAGGTACATTCAATAGTTGTTTAGTCTATGAGGCTGAATGTGTCAGTTTGTCTTCCATATACATAAGAACATGAGTAAGTTCTAATGCCAGTAAAGGAATGGATTTGCCCATACTAAAGGTGTATACTCAAACGTCTAAGTACCTAGATTGAAAGTTGATCTTCTCATTTCAAATCATTTAATTAAATAAAATAGACTCACAGGTTTGCCCATGGACTTGGGTTTTAGTAAATTCTACATGTATTCAAGTTGACAACCAAAAATATCTATCAATGATGCATACCGTTTTGTGCCCATGCTCATGATGTGTTTGCTTTTGTTTCTATTTTATGTAGCCCAGACTATTTGCCCAGGCATGGCACTTTTCACAAAGAATTGGAGTTTTCAAGATCAATTAGCAACCAAGAACATGCCACAGATACATTTCCATAGACTTATCTCATAGAGCCAGCTTTTCAATTTAACTTTCCTATTTCCTTGGTTGGCAAGTTTATAAAAAATATTAGCAATCATCTGTTTCATTAATATTATATGAATCTTAATGTTTTCTTTATTTATAAAAATTTAACATTATGCATAAACCAAATCAAAAAAATATTTGCATTTTGAAAAATATAACTATACATTTTCTACTCCAACTATAATATATGTCTTAAAATCATTTATACATCAATAAAATTTAAAGACAGTAAGTTTTATGCAACAAAATTTTGCATTCAGTATTAAAATAATGTTTTTATTTCATTCATTTTTTAGCTTTTTAAGAACAGTAGTACTACTTATTTATCTTGCATATTTAACTAGCTGTGGAATCCACCCAACTCCCAAATCACTAATGTGAAAATATCCATGATTAAAACAAAGCCTACAGAGTGTGTGCCTCTTTATGTTGGGCCTTCTTCTGATTTAACTAACCTTTGTGTAATTTTCACTCAAAACAAATTATCACTCATGTATTCAAAGGGCAATAAGCAATTAGAATATAATTGATCCAACTGAGCATCAGATTTCAGTCTTATGCTCAGAAAAATGATTTTGAAATGATGTCTCATCCAGTAGCAATTCTACCTAATTCAGAAAATATTTTCTTAAATGGGAGAGTGCCTTTGACTTAGCTGTAATTTAGCTACCATACCCAATATTACAAAACCTCAGAGACTCACAGTTTGAAAACAACCTTGCTAATTAAAGTGTCTGTAAATTAAAAATAATAATTTATATCCATATTCTGTTATATTTTTCATTGTATTCACTTTTTTTCTTGGTATTTGAGAGAGGATTTCTCTTTCTATCCCTAGCTATGCTGGAACTCACTCTATAGACCAGGCTGAACTTGATCTCTGAGACCTGCCTGCAGTTGCTTCCTGAGTGGTAAAATTAAAGACATGACACCCGTGCCCATCTAACACTTGTTACTCTTTATCACATTAAACATTAAAGTAATTTGGAGTTTAATCTGTTAATGACTCACTCATACACAATTCTTTAGTAAATTGATAAGTGACTCTGATGAATTTGATAGATTTTAAAACTACAAAGACAGAATTTATCTTTCATCTTTGTAAGAGTATAAACAAAATGTTAGTCAAAAATAGCAATAATTATTTGAGATAAGTGGAAATGGCAATAGAAGGAAAAAATTAATGTGAGTGGACAACAGCTTCAAAAGCAAACAGAATTAATGAAAAATATAATCTGCAGGCAAATGGATGGATTTGGAGAATATCCTCCAAAGTGAGGTATCACAAGCCCAGAAAGAGAAGCAGGGGATGTACTCACTCATTAGCAGACTTAAAGAAAAAAAGATGTCATTGTATACAAGAGCTCAAGGCTAGAATATAGCTAAATGACACAGTGTCTCCTTCTGCATTGATGCCTCTGGCAGGTGTGTGAGTGAAGAAAGACTAGTTTTCTTTAAGAGTCTGGCCACAGGGAGTTCAATTACGCTTCAATAAGTAAATGAGCAGCATGAATGGATGTTTTTGTAAATGGGGAGATCATAAGTATGGGTATGAATCTGAGAGGACTGATAACTGAGTTTGATTGATGGGGTAAATGATGTAAAATCACCAAATAACATATATATATATATATATATGTATATATCATTAAGTTTATTTCAATTGAAAAACATGTAAAATAAATTGTCTCTTTATCATATTTAGTGTCATTATGATGATTTTGTTCCCAAAGAAATTGAGTCTCAAAAATGTTTTAAAACTTTAGATCATAAAGATTTTCTGCTATAATCTAGAATTTGAATTCAGGATTTGATATACAGAAATCCATTTTTCTCAAATTATTTATTGCTATATATGGCAATTTTATTTTCTAAGACAGAGGAGATAAAGTGAATGGCTTGAAGAGAATATCATGAACAATGTACATGAAGAAGACATTAAAGTATAGACTTCCAATAAAATCAGGTTGGACCATATGTACACAAACACTGCAGTATTGGTATCTTTAACAGCATAAGAAAGTATTAAGAGAATAATAAATGCTAAGGGGCTTCAGACTTCCAAGTCTGCAATTAAAAGCATTTAAATGGAGTCAAGAAGAATATATGTATAACTGATATAGATATTAGAAATTAAACAAGTTAGAAGAATTTCTGTCACAGTCTTAATAAGCTACTATGAAGAAGGGTGACAGAGAGCAAAGGGAATGAATCAGAAACAAGAAGCTACTATTAAGAAAGATCACATTGAATAAAAAAGATAAATCAGAAATAATAAAAGCACATGTGAAGAAAGCAGAAGGTCAGATATAAACTGAGCAAAGAGTGAGCAAAACAACCCTTCTGAAATTACTCTTGTACTGATCCCAAGAAAATCTAAAGTGTCCTTTAGGCACAATATATTGAGATATATTTTTATGTTCTTATTTAAACATTAATTCCCCATATCTATAATAAAGTAAACCTTTGTATGGTAAACAAAAATTAAAGAGGGCACAGTTTTCTCCAAAGGTCTATATTTCAAGAATTCTAAAAGTATTCTCCTCTAATGTCTTCCTTATCTAACTACAATGAAAAATCTAAAATTGTTAAACAACATGTATTTGATAGGCAGTGTATGCTAATATTGTAGGTACATTTTTTCTAAGTGTTGAACCTTGCTTTGAAAGGTTGGACATTGTAACAGAAACCAATGAATCACAGTTACTATGACTTAGATTTCTATAGCTTATACTTATGCCTTGACTGCTTTCTACTTCTTAGTGTTAATGCAATATGACTAACTACTAGCAACTCAGAACACTATCCCTTCCCCTTTATCATAAGCACTACCTTTTAATTACAAAGCAAAATAAACTCTTGCTCTCCATAACTTCTTCTTGTCAGAAATTTGAGTTATTGCCTTGTAAAAAGTAAGAGACACGAAACCAAACTATTGTTTGTTTTACGTAGTCCTTATTGACAGGCTGATATTGGAGAATTAGAGAGTAGATGTCTGGTACTGAAACAATTTAGGATGGTTTCTGTTAATGTATGTTACAGGAAAGCACTCTAGAGAAATTAACATGCTTTAGCCACACACATTAAAAATGGTTGGAGTAATATCTACCAGAACAATGCATTGTGATTGGGTGATATAAGAGAATGCAGAGCTAGGAAAATACAAGTTACCTGTGAGATTTCTAGTTCATTTAAATCTGGTGCTGTCAGCATACAGAAATGACTATAATTAACTCCTTTCAAAATTTTAAATGTTTATTTTCTATAAAGCTGTTTTAATGTAGCAGAATAAAACTGAATGTCCTGTTGTCTGAGCTTAAAATATGTATGTATTTCTAGGTATATTTTTAGCACATAGGTCAAATTTAACCAAAGAGTTATCTCTAAAATGTAATAATTTTCTTAATTCAGATTCTACTATGAATCACTGTTCAGTTGATGATAGAATAGGATAGGTTTCAACATGACTGTTTCTTTGCGAAATGATTGATCCTAAGACTATGGATGTAATGGGATGTGTCTGGATCTATTTTTCATGTTTTTGTTTTATGTTTATTTGTAGTAGTGTAGGTTAATATAAATCATTGTTTTTTATATATGTATGCATATATGTATGTTAGATATAGAGATAATTAACTGGCATATGGTGAGTAGAATAAAACTCCTTCTGGAAAAGTCTCAGAAAGCTTAACATGAGAATAATGTTATAGAATAGTGAACAATAAGACATTCACAAAACACAATTCTCCTACTTTAAGTACATACCTAGGCAATTAGAAACCAATATTAAGTAAAAATGCTAATAAAATTAACTTGATTATAAAATATAGTTTAATTTTTATAAGTTTATTTCTTATTAAAAATAATAATCTCTACATTTGCAGTATTTTATATATCTTAAGCATGAGGATCCATAAGAAAAATTATAACCAAATTTAGTTTATTGCCCTGAAATCACACAATTAGTTTAAAAAAGTTCTGAAAATTTGATTCTTACTTAAATAATAGAAGTCATATATCTTATTCAAGTAATTGTTTTTATTAAAAAATAACATTAGAAAGGTTAAAGATATACCATTTGAAATTATTTCATAAGAAAGTATTAATTTGCTCATTAGCTCTTCAGTCATGTAATATTAGATTCGTGTTTTTTTCTTGTAACTTGTTGATTTTATTACAAATTCCATGGCGCATATTGCAACAAGTAAGACTGATTTTGTGCCATGCTGGTACAATTAATTCTAATGGTCCATTTGTGGACATAAGATTAATGCAGCTTTTTCCTCACATTTTAATATTGGCTAAAGTATACTTTCTTTTGGAGTCTAACTTACTTTAGAGCTGCATTAAATTTATATTTAGTAAATACACCAAAACTGTATAAGTTTTATAAAACAGGTTTAAAATATACCTTAAATGTACAAACTTTTATAGTCAATTGGGTAGCATTAGAATAAAATTGCATGACCTGTTAGAAAAATTGAAATGTTTAGCTAAAAACACAAGAACAATTTTGCTTTTGAATTATTTCTTCATAGATTAATATAATAATATTGCATAAAAAGTAGCCATTTGTCTTTTATTTGGTATTTTCTCTTTTATTTTAATATTCTTAAATTTTTCCCACACCTGCCACTGAAACCCCTTCCTTCCCTGCTTCCAGTCCTCCCTCAGCATCAGCTCCCTCCCCATCCATTCCTCAGGGAGAGCAGAGAATTCCAAGGTGAGGCAGTTTAGTCTGGCATATCCAGTTGAAGTAGGTCTCAGGCTGACATCCACCTCCCCCCCACACACACCCAGTGTCAAAGACACAAACATAGAGGGCAAAAACCCAAAAAAATCCAATTTACAAATGAATTTTAGAGCAAAATAGGGAATTCTCAACAGAAGAGTTTCAAATGGATGGAAGATCATCTCAACATTCCTAGCCATCAGAGAAATGCAAATCTAAACAACTCTGAGATACTATCTTACACTTGTTAGAATGGCTAACATCACAATCGCAGATGACAGCCTATGCTGGATCAGATGTGGAGCTAAAGGAACACTACTGTACTGATGATGGAAATGTAAACTCTTATAACCCCTTTGGAAATCTTTATGTAGTTTCCTCAAAAAGACTGGAAATCAATCTATCCAATTATCTAGCAATACCACTATTGGGCATATGTTATATTATGTTCAGGCCTGGACTTTCCAGGACTGGACCATAGGTTTGACCAGCAGTCTGACAGTCCAGCAGAAACATTCTCAGTCACACAGATACTTATGTTAATTTTCTGCTGAATGACCTAGGGTCCAACATATAATTATCTAAGTCCTTCATCTGAACTCAAGCCATCTTATTCAGTCATACAGCTTAGTACACTTTTTTTCAGAGCAGCATTTAAACTTCTTTCCACCACATTGTCTCCTGGCATCTGCATTGTCTGTCTGGAGTCTCTGTGTTTGACATCTGTGTCTGTTCTGAGATGTTCCTGAGTTTTCTTAGCCTGGTAACCCTGTCCATACTTCCTATCTGCCTTAGCTGATCAGCTTTCATTAAACTAGTAGGCAGGATAAATATTTATAACATATCATAATCCTACTACAGGCATTTACTCAAAGGATGCATATTCTTATCCCAAGGACAATATCTCAACTACATTCATAGTAGCTTTATTTGTAATGATCAGAACCTGGAAACAACCTAGATGCTTCCATACTGAAGAATGGATTTAAAAAGTTGCAGTACATTTACACAATGGAGTACTATTCAGCAGTTAAAAAAATGACATTTTGAAATTTGCCAGCAAATGGATGGATCTGGAGAGTATCATCCTGAGTGAGGTAACACAAAACCAGAATGATAGATATGATATGTACTCACTCATAAGTGGATTTTAGACATAAAGCAAAGCATAGACAGGCTACAAATATTAGTCTATTAATCATGGAAAGTATACATAGATGAATTCATCTAATCTAAATAACATTCTCCAATCTAAAATCTTCATATTTACATCCTTTATTTTTTAAAATATTTTATGATTACTAAAAGAAAGGAGTAGATAATGAAAAATAAAATACAATATAATCTAGCATTTTAACACTGGGAAATAAATTACAATATAATACACTTTGTGAAACATACCCAAATCACTTTTAAATAAAGCACATTTGAATGGTAAATTATTAAGTTACAAAATAATATAAAAATAACCAAAATATATTCTGTGTTCTCAAGGAGAATTCAGAGTAAGTATTAATAAACTTCCCCAAATAACAAAATATTGTTAGTGACATGATTTCAAACTTCAAAGCCCCAGAAATTGTGGCAGAGATTGACTTTGTGTTTTAAATATTTGAGACAACCTCCCCAGGAGAATATCTAATTTAAATAGTTGTCATATGCTGTGGTTTGAATAAAAATGGCTCTCATAGTTTTATAGGAAGTGGTAATATTAAGAAATGTGATCTTTTGGAGGTAATTGCACATGGGCTACAGGACTTCTTTTTTAATTTATTTATAAAAAATGTTTTCTTTCCTTGTATTGCCCTGTTCCCCCTCCCTTTTCTATTCCTAATCCCTCCCATTCAGGCTTCACCCTTCCCCTTTTCAACCTCCCCCATTCCCTCCCACAAAAGGACAAGAAGTCCCAATGTGTCAGCTCAGTGTGGTGCTTGCACTCCAGGCAAATCTGATTGTCTCATCCTGTTGGGAGCTGCGTGAGTGCCGCGCCTTAAAGATGGCGCTGGCTTCTGCCTTCCGCCACCCCGACGGCGAGTGCTCCTTTCCACAAACAACTCCAAATATGGTTTGTGCGGAGCTGACTCGCTTGCTTCCGTATGCGTGGCCCTATGGTAGAGGCCCACGTGGCAGTAGCTGAGTGGTGAACCTGTGGTTTAAAGCTGGCTGCACGGGCTGGGAGCTGCTGCTGCAATGATTTTCAATAAAGGACCTGGTCAATTGCCACGGAAGGATCCTGGTGCCGTGTCTTCTCCTGCTGGTCGGGGTTTGGCGCGGCGCATCATCCCAATATCAAGAATGGATTAGGTGCTCCTCTGCAGGGAATGGGCTCCAAGTTGCCAGCCCCGGCACAGGAACACAGTCTGATCTCCCACCCCTTGAAGCTCCAAATACTGCCCATGCCAAAGATTGTTACCTACCCTTGGAGAGCCTAACTCCTTTTCCTGATGGGTTCCCAGTGGCTGTTCTTGATTCAGTGGGCTCTTCAGACCTCTAGCCAGTCATCAGTGTGGGACTTCTCATAATCCCTATCACCTTGCTGTTATGCTCAAGCCTGGCCCAGTATCAATTTCTCTTTCTGCCTCCTAGAGATTCAGATATAGAACCATGTTTATCTATGTTCCATCCTGCTTCCTGCTCTGACAATAATGAACTAAACCTCTGAGCCTATAAATCAGCTGTAGCAGAAATCAACTGTACATGTGTACGGGTTGTAGTAGAGCGCAGAAGCTGAGAGGGGCGTGGTCAATGAGAACGACAGTCAGACAACACCTGGAGAGAGACAGGAAGCAGGCATTCTCTGCTCAGAGCTCTTGCAATGGGGCAGGGCTTCCAGTTCGGTGCAGCGGAGCTCTGGGCCAGTGGCGCGGGTGGGAGGAGGTTTCCTTAGAAATGCTCCTACCCATTGCAACTTTATCCCTGTGCTTTCTCTTAAAATCTTCTCTGTTTTGTAAGTGATTCTCTCAAAATAAACCTCACTTAAAACATATCTCACAGCGGGTTTTTACTGTGATAATCAGCCCCAAGTAAATGTAATTCTTTATAAGTGTTTTGCTATCTAAAAACTCACCAGTTTTTTCAGAATCTTCAATTTATGGAAACAAATTTATAATGTATGTCCTTATGATTTTCTAGAATTTCATTCATATCTGTTATAATGTTTGCCTTATAATTTCTAGTTTTATTAAAGTAAATCTTCCCTTTTTTGTATAATTTGGTTAAGAATTTGCCAAATGTGTCTAATCCTTAAAAATTAATTAATTAAAAAAATGTTGCCACAGGGAAGGTGTATCTTTATAAAAATAAAGACCCTCAAATAAGACAAAAGTTAGCTGTAGATACTAAGGTATTGTTGAGATAAGCCAGATTATACTTTTCTTTGGAGGAATGCAGATTTTAAGACTTTGAGTTAGCAAAGTAGCTGAATGGTTTACATAGTGCTTAAAGGACCATAATAGTGGAAGCATGGAAGACCATGATGCTGGGCTGGATTTGATAAACTGTAGGGAGCCAAATTCAAGAGGCTAGAGAGGTGAAAAAATATTCATATTTGGCCCAGAAATTGTTCTTGTGATATTTTGACAAGAATGAGGCTGCTTCTGCACTTGTTTAAAAAGCCTGCCTGAGGTTTAAGTAGAAAAGTTTGGATTAACAATTTTGGCAGAGGACATTTCCAGACATCATAGTATTAGCTGTTTTGCTTAGTTACTAATGAACACATTTGTATATATTTATAATGAAAGAAAGAAAATTGATCAAGCAAAAATACAAAACATATAGTTAGAAAAGAAATGGCATTCCAGGGTCTGAAAAGGAGATAAGTCCTGTATCCAAAGAGATAAACAGATGACATAAAATTCTGATAGTAAGTAGAATGAAATGGTGACCTCAAATCAAGACTCCACTCCAGCTAAGCTTCCAATTTGTACAAAGAAATTAAAGAAAAGCTTAAGGCAGAGTATGGAGATATATGCCTTTAATGCCATCACTAAGAAAACAGACACAGTCATATTTCTGAGCTTGAAGCTAACATGGCCTATAGAGAAAGTTGCAGGGTAGCCATGGCTAGGCAGTTAAGGAAATATCAAAAACAGAGAGCTGGTGAAAATATATTTCAATGAAAGGGTCCATGTTTTAGGCCCATAAAGTTTCAGAAATTGGCATTTTTGCCCACATAGTTCTAGCTTTTTAGTCAATAATAATAATCATAATAATAATAATAAAAGCAGTTAAGGTAAAGCCTTGTTGGAATAGATGTGCCCTAGTAGGAATGTGTAACTAGGGGAAGTCTTTGGTATTTCAAATGTTCAAAGCAGGCCTGTAATTATTCTCTTTTGTTGATGCCTGTTGATTCAGATATGAAACTCTTTCTCTTCTCCACCACCATGTCTTCCTTTACTCCATCATATTTTCTGCCATGATAATACTGAAATGAACCTTGAAATCTGTAAGCCAGCCCAATGAAATGTTCCCCTTTATAAGAGCTGCTGGAATAATGCTATCCTTTTGTAGTTATAAATATCATAATAAAATGGTTGTAGCTATTTATAATAATATAATGAAACAGGTATAATAATTCTAGCTGGTTGAGTTGAAAACACTACTTTCCAATTATACACAGTGAAAACAGTGGAGGAATTTAGACTTATGGACAGAATCTAGTATAACTAAACTAAACCATAAACTAATTTGAGGATTAGAGATTCTCAGCATAAGGTTCATCTTACAGGAAAGCTAAAACTCAATATAAAAAGCTCTCCTTTGAGTCTCATAGTTAACGTACATCAAGTCCAAATTTTGTCATTTTGGAAAGTTGTTTAAAATAGTAATATTTACAAAAGATGAGTTAATGTACCATCTTCTACTTCAGCAACAAATGGCATAATGGTTAATCTTGCTTGTCAAAATCACTTGTTATAGAATCAACCAAGAGATAGGTAGCAGGTCATAGCTTCAAGAGATTTTCTTTTTTAAAAGAATTATGAATAAAGTCATGTATTTTATCCATGTATTCCCTTATTCAGATGAGAGATTTACTTAATGAAATAAATAGAATGGGGAAGCTTACTTTATATATGTGGTGTATAGACAGGTTAAATAAATCACAAAGGACAAGGGCTATGTTTTGCCAGCTCTTCTCATTATTGTTTTCTTGTAGCAAGTTCACCAGCCCTGTTCACATCTTCCTGTGACATTATCTACTCTATTGCTATTGATGTTACTAGTGTTCTTCAACCTTCTAGTCTGGACTGAAAAACAGTTACTCTTCAGGAATCCTCAATGTTTTCAGCACTAGACTACTAGGATATCCAGTCCAATAGATTTAATGACTATCAGATAATCAGCCTTTCCAGTATGAATAGACCTATTTTATAGATACCTAAACCATAGTATGGAAATTAATCTAATCTATACTCTTTCATTTTTTTTCTTGTATGTTTGATTTTGAGACAGAGTTTCTTTGGGTAGTGCTGGCTGTGCTGAAACTACCTATATAAAGCAGGTTGGCCTCAAATTCAAGAAGCCTGCCTGCCTCTGCTTCTTGAGTTCTGTAATTAGGGTAATTCATCAACACAGTATGGCTATATATAGTTTTAATATATATATTTTTTATATTCTGCTCCTTGAGGTAATCATGACTAACCTAAACAAACAATATCTGAAATCAATTTAAAGCATCTATTTTAAACAATAATTATTACATCAAAATCTACATCCACAATAGGTTCAAAATAGCAGTGGTCATCAGGTCTACAGTGTATTGTATCTGAATAAAACACATATTTGTACTTTTATAATCCTTTCTCCTTACCATGTATGTAAAAAAATGAATAAAAAGAAAAATAATATAATTATTAGTTATATTAAATAAGTGAGAGTATTTGAGAAGAAAGTATTGAAGGTTCATAATTTTACCGAAGTATGATACAAAGAATTACTAATTGTGTAATTAAAGTATAAAGGGAAACTATATTTCATGTATGAGGAATGCTTTGTCAAGATTGCCATGTGAAATGAATATATTAAGAAAACTACAAAGAACGTGTTAAGAAGTAGTTTGTAAAATAAGTGTAAAATGAGTAGTCATGTCAAATTTCAGGTCTTTACCTTCATAATATTTAAAAGAAATATGTCTAATGCAATTAAATTATTGTGAAAATCATACATGAGAAACTCAAATAACTCAAGAAATAGTGAAATCAATACCCGTTTTTAAAATAGTAATGTTATCTAGTATTTCCCCCCAAATAAATTAGATTATTTGATAAAATCGATTGGGTTCAGCAGAGTTTACAAATACATAAATATCTACAAAATATTGTGAGAACTACTTAAAATAGTAGAACTGAAAAATAGTGTCTTATTGTTTTTACTTCCCTTACCATACACATAAACATATAGTCAAATTTTGTAGTCGACTGTATTATTTAGCAGTGTATGCTAAATGCATTTTCATGTCCATCAGTGAATATATATGTATAGATATTTTAAATTTATTTATTGTATAAATTTTTCAGTTCACAGGGATGTAATAAAATAGATAGTGCCTGTTCTCTATTATATCATTTATATTGTTTCAATGATTAAATGTAGTAAATAAATTTAATGTATCATTGAGGGTGAATGTAGAGCCTGTGATTAACTGCTAAAAAAATACATTAGGCTGTAATCTAAATTGTTAGAATGGCTGAAAAAATAAGTTTTAAACTTTGCCAACAGGAGTCCTTTACAGAACAGCACTCCTGAATCCTTCTTCGAGAAAACAGCTGTCTTTCAGTCTCGGAGACTGGTTGTCATGATGCATTGTTTGTAGTTCTGAATTGTGTGAAAAAGAAATCAATGTTGTACCAGTAATTAATGAGTCAGGAAGCTACTGTGACCAAGACCAAAACATGACAAATAAATAATAAAATATTTTAGCTGTTTTCTCCAGAGCCAGGAAAATGTTGCTGCCTCCTCACCTATTGCCCCCAGAAAATTAACATTATCTGGACTACAGATATTAGAAATCTATATTCTATATTGAGACAGAAAGTATGAGTCAGGGCCTGGCCAAGTAGATGCCATGAAAGTTTGCTGTGCTCTGAAGAGTGTTTGTAACTTCTTCCATTCAAGCTTTTCATAGCTTGCCTAAAGAGCATAGAATGAGCTAATGGTTAGTCTCTATATCATTCTCCAAATGATATGAAAACTACTTAATAGAGAGGAAATAGGTCATGTTCTAAAGCTTAGCATATTTTTTTCAGTTTGCTTTCTGTTTCTGTGATAAAATACCATGACCAAAAGCAACTTGGCAAGTACATAATTTATTTCAGCTTACAACTTATATTTTTCATGAAAAGAGTCAGGGCAAAAACTCCAGGCAGAAATGTAGAGGTGGCATGATCTGAAGCAGAGAGCAAGTAGGGATATTTGTTACTGCTTGCTGAGTTTATTTTCTTATACTACCTAGTATCAGCTTCCAGGAATGGAACTGACTATTAGTGGATCTAGGCCCTCCCACATTAGTCATTCATCAAAATAAGACAAGCTCATGCCATTTTGCTTGTAATAGAACTTTCAATGGCATAAGGGAGGCAGAAATATTTGTCTGGGATTCTCTAGATGTAACTATTCCAAGAGAAAATTTGATGCTACCAAACTGCAGAGTGCCATGAGTAGAGATTTATTGTCATGCAACTAAAATCTCAAATTTTGGCCATGCATGATTAATGTGTGATGGTACAGCACCTGTTTAGATTCACCATTAATAAAAATACTAGAACAAAAAATAAAGACAAAACAAAAAACAAAATAATGCCCACAGATTTTCCTACAGGTAAACCCAGTCTATACAATTTCTTGATGTCCCTAATTTCAGATAACTACAGCTTATTCCAATTTGAAAAACAAACAACAACAAAACCCCCTAAGCATCACTTTGACCCTTTTGCCAACTTGAGAAACAAACACATAAGAATTATAGCATAACATTTTCATTTTGATTTATCCCCCAAATCACACGTTGAGGTCAAACTATAAAGGTGATGTAAATTAAAAATGCCAGTCTTTACCATGTTCAATTTTCAAGGGTTCTCTATCATGCCTTCATCGATGGCATTCTGGCCTCTCAGTAGGATTCTAGTCACACCAAGCCTCTCCATGACCTCTTTAAATGTGAATGTCTTACACTGCCATACTCAGTAGCATATGAAAGACTCTTGAATATTTCTCAGTAGCATTTTCTTTTCTGCATCATAGTTTCATGTATTGATCCCAAAGAAATACTTCCGAGAATATTTTAATTAAATGATGATGATGTTTTCTTAATCACATCTGATATTTTAGCTCCAACTCACCAATATTATCACTTTATTTTTTCACTTCAGTAATGCTGGTCATTTATTAAACAAAGCTTACTTTCAGTTCCTCTGTCCAGCAATCATGGAAACTTAATATAAACTTACTACACAAATAGTCCCAGTAGAGTCTTTGGGCAACTCACCAATTTCCTTCTGAAATTTCACAAGCCAAGCTTCCTTGGTCCACATGTCTCTCAGAATTCTTATCTTCAAAATGTCCACAAAACATCCTAACCAAGCTCTAATCACATTCCAAAATTCTTTCAGTACCTTTTTTAAAGCACCATGGTTAAGTGTATAAAGGCATTACCTTATTCTGTTGATACAAATTTATATCTGTTTACTTTTCACTTTTTGACCAAAACATTATGAACTAACACAGCTTCTGGAAAAAAGAGTGTATTTTCCCTTAGAGCTTATAAGCCATTATGAAGAACTATCATGGCATGAACTCTAATCATGAACCTAAAACGAGATTTGAAGCAGAAGGCAAGTAGGACCATTGTTTACAGACTTGCTTCCTATGACCTGGTTATTTTTCTTTTTTATATGATGCAAGACTACATTCCTAAGGATGGTAATGACTACATTGTGTTGGCTCCTTCCACATGAATCAAAAATCAAGAAAATTCTCCAGAAACTTGGCTGTAAATCAATCTGACAGTGATTATGTTCTCATCAGAACTTCTTTATTACCAGATGACTCTAGTGAGTTGACAAGAACTTACTAGACAACTTGACTTCAAGATTGCCAGCTGTGTTTTACCTTCCTAGCTTCTGCTGTACAAGAAAGTTGAGAGGCACACAATAAACAATTTGTCCAACTAACTCTATTCTGTGACTAGGCACAGTTGCTTCAGAGTGAGTCTGGATTGTTACTCAGTCCCATCTCTTCACCAGCAATTTTGTAAAAAAAACAAAAAAAAATGAATTTTTGAATATTTTGTTGATTAAATTAAGTACTTTATATGACACAAACTAAAAAAAAAAAACAATAACCATTTCTATCATTTTCTAAGCATCTTTCTAAATGTAATTCTTCTCTGAAGAAAATTTCTTTGCATATAATTTTATGATTATTGGACATGTGTGCTTACATAGTAAGAAATAGAATGTTAAAACAGTCAAAGCTTATTTTCTTGTTTCATTGTATGGGGACGATCATTTCTTTATTTTGTGTCCCACTGTATGTGTTTTGTTCCACTCTCATCTTCATTTTTTTGAGGGAGTTGGTTACTCAGACAAGCAAAAATTATTGTAAGTAACCAAATTTGAATAAATATAATAATGATAATTTAAATATTTGGACATTTAATTTTTGTAAAAATGGCAATTCTACCAAAGGCAATCTACAGATTCAATGCACTGCCTATCAAAATCACAACACAATATTTTTTGGACCTTTAAAGAACAATAGTCAATTTCATTTAGAATAACAGGAATGCCAGGATTGCCAAAACAATTTTACTCAACAAAAGAACCTCAGGAGGTAGCACCATCCCTGACTTCAAGTTATACTATAGAGCTACATTAATAAAAACAGCCTGGTACTGGTATAAAAACAGACTTGTGGATCAATGGAATCAAACTGAGGATCCAGACATTAACCCAAAAACCATAACACCTGATGTTTGACAAAGAGGCCCAAAACATTCAATGGAAAAAAGATAGCATATTTAACAAAGGGTGTTGGCATAGCTGGATGGAAGTGTGTAGAAAAATGCAAATAGATTTGAGCCTGACACCCTGCACAAAACTCAAATCCAAGTGGATCAAAGACCTTAACATAAACCCAGCCACTTTGAACTTGATAGAAAAGAAAGTGGGAAATACACTTCTACGAATTGGCACAGGAGACCACTTCCTAAATATAACAACAGTGACTCAGACACTAAGACCAACAACTGATAAGTGGGGTCTCCTGAAGCTAAGAAGTTTCCGTAAAGCCAAGGACACTGTTAATAGGACAAAACAACAACCTGCAGAATGGGAAAAGATTTTCAGCAACCTACAAGTGATAGAGGACTGATCTCTAAGATATATAAAGAGCTCAAGAATCTAGAGCCCAAAACCCTGAATAACCCAATCAAAAAATGGGGTACAGATCTAAAAAGGGAATTCTCAGCAGAGGAATTACTAATGGCTGAAAGGCACCTGAAAAAGTGCTCATCATCTTTAGCCATCAGAGAAATGCAAATCAAAACAACTTTGAGATACCATCTCACACCTGTTAGATTGGATAAGATAAAGGCACAGATGACAGCCTATGTTGGAGAGGATGCAGATCAAGGGGAACACTCCTCCAGTGTTGTTGTAAGTGTGAACTTGCTCAGCCACTTTGGAACGCAGTATGGTGGTTTCTCAGAAAATTGAGAATCAATCTCCCCAAGGACCCAGCAATACCACTTCTGGGTGTATATCCTAATGATTCACAGGCATACTCCAAAGGCATTAGCTCAACTATGTTCATAGCAGCATTATTTGTAATAGCAAGAACCTGGAAACAACCTAGATATCCCTCAACTGAAGAATGGATTAGCAAACTGTAGTACATCTACACAATGGAGTACTACTGAGCAGTAAGAAAAAATGATGTCCTAAAATTTGCAGGCAAATGGATGGACTTGGAGAATATCCTCCTGAGTGAGGTATCACAAACTCAGAAAGATAAGCAGGCTATGAACTCACTCATTAGTGGTCTGTAAACAAACAAACAAGAAAAAAGCCAAGCATGCCCAAGCTGCAAACCAAAACCACTGAACAGCTTGGGATCAGAAACACCCTGGACTGACTCTTCGGATCCCATTCCACCTAAAGGAACACCTGACTCACTGTTGAGGGAGGGGGGCCAAAACTGGATCTGCCAGGAGTGGAGACTGAACTAAGCAATATTGGGCAAGTGGGACCATGGGAATATCTGCTGCCTGCCCAGGGAGGGGATGGGGAGTTGTGGAGAAGAAAAAATGACCTTATGTGTCTGGAGTGGGAAGGGACCGTGAATAAGGATATACAGGGATAGAAAGTGTGACTTCTTTGTTCATAATAATAATAATTAAAAAAAGTATATAGAAAAAAATTGTCTTTAATTGTTTCAATTCCTGTTTTTACATTTATACCTTAAAAAATTTAGAAAATAGATATTTTAAATTTTCTTCAATATATTCAAATAATTGAACATTATTTATATTTATGATCAAAGATCCTTTCTAATGAGGACATAGAATCTCTTTTCTGGACATTGACTCTATCACAATTTGACAAAAAATATAATAACATGTGTTGGGATAACATTTGAAAAGGCTAATGTAATAAATACTTGATCAATATAAAAGTTATTATGTAAAATAGAAATTATATGTATTATATATATTTTATAGAATAATTTTATGTATCTTAAGTGATTTATTGCTTGTATATCACACTGAAAATGATATTTTTATCATAATTAAACTATAAATATTGATAGATTTTCAAAATGAATATTTACAATAATTTAAATATTATTGATTTTAACTTCAACATAAATAAAGCAACATCTAATATATTTTTAAGCAAATCTGTTGGTAACATTAACTATTTAAGAAAGTAATTTTACTAATGAATATTAAATGTTTTTTATCTACTAGGTACTATCAAAGTAACATTATCCTTCAAAACCTTAGCACTAGTAATAGCTATTTAAAGATCATGAAATGTCAACACAAAATGACATTAGTTTTTAGCCTTAAAAAAGAGTGTTTGACAAATACCTGAGTAATACATAATTGAGTATTATTTTTAAATATTCTTATATTCTTTTATTATTTTGCATTTAGAAATTTACAAATAAGACCTCATGTACAAAATATGAAACAACTGATTGAATAGAAACATTGTGACACACTACTCAAACTGGCAAGTCACTGATATTTTATTCCCATAGTCTTCTCAGTACTCTAGAGAAATAGTGACCAAAGTAGAACCCCAGGGACAGAATTTCAACTGTCAATAAGGCATCAAGTTTCAACATTAAGACAAGATGAGAAGAAGAAATGCATTGTGTACAACTATTCTTACTTATGGATGGATGTAAGCTAGCTTGCTTTTAATTTGTTACTGAAGTGACAGTAGCTTTTGGGAATGAATGTAGTTTAACTGTCATCAAATATGTGGATTTTTTCTAAATATATACTTTCAAAATGGCTGAAGATAAAAGATGGAAAATTAGTTCATTAGAGAGAAAAGTTTATTTAGAATTGTTAAGTGTGCAGTGCTAATTTGCTGTTTATTGAAGAACCAGACAACTACCCCCATTTTGAACCTCACATTTCAGTATGAAACAGTCCAAAAAGTACAAAAGAAGAGGTACCCTGGAAGCTATCTGATAGCAGTTAAATAAACCATGGAATGTTCCAGTGCCAGAGATACCCTGGGGTCATTGATAGGCAAGAAATGTTCCCACGTCAGGAAATAATCTAAGGAAGGTTTGGCAAACAGTCAGAGGAGATAACAAGAATTCTACAAAGTCTCCAAAAATGAGCTAATCAGAATTGTATCCATACTAACACTCCTAATTGATGTATAACCTTTTGACTTCTGCCTTTAAAAGTCCAGCTGGCAGAGAAGTGTGGCTATCTCTTCTTGCTACTGCCATGCCTGGGAGCCAGTCAGAGGTCCTTGTTGCAACTTGCATTTTTCAATAAACGTTGCTTTTGCATTTTAGAGAGTTCATGTCACGGGTGGCAACATGCTGGGAATCTATATCATCCTTTTCCCCTATAACTTACTAACATCTATGAAAAACTGTGCATGTATTTTTTTTGTATATTATCTCACAGAGGAAAATGTTCAAAATTATGAAAACATGTACTTTTTTCCCCATTGATTTTAATTTTAACAATAGCCTTGACCCAGTATCTGTGCTGTAAAATAAAGGAATTAATTAGTGTGATTAAAATGTCCATGACATTTGTTTCTGCCCCAAACAGTATACTTGTGAAATACATGAGGTTATAATAAAAAACACTGAGAACTTTGAATATAAGTATTATATAGTTCTTCAGTTGAGGCTCATTATAAGATCTGTGTTAAACTATTACATCTGTTAACATTATAACAACATAATGTTGTAATCTTAGCTATTGGCGTTGCAGACGTTGCAAAACTCTGAGCTGGAGTGGTTCATCTCTGTAACTGTTTATTCTCCTGTCCATTCTTGCTGACAAAAATAATAAAAATCTCTAGGAAGAAGACACAAAAGCAAAGCATTGAACATTACTGGAAAAAAAATTTGTGGAGTTGTGAACTTTTATGTGATATTAGCCATACTCATTGTAGCTGAAATTTCAAAGCAGCTCCTATGTTTATAATTGTAAAACTTAAACAATTAAAACATAGAAATTTAGATTGGAAACACAGAAGAAGAAAAAAAATAATGTGCCACCATGGCTATAATCTGAGCACACAGAGGCACATGCAGAAAGATCATTGCAAATTGAAAGCTAGATAGATCAATATAGTGAATGTCATGGCCACATAGTAAACTTAATTTGGAATTTTAAAAGATAAATATGTATTTAATCTCAAGATTATAACTTTGTTTCTTAATTTGACAAAAGAGAAGTGCATTGTTTCTGATTTAGTATTACAACTTTTTTATCTTAACTTTCAGTTCATCTGCTTCTAAATTCACGGGGCATAAATAATTCGGTTTTAATTCCAGGACAAAAGAACCTTTATTATTGCTTATTTAATTCTGTAGGAATAAAGTTTTTATATATTAATTTTCATTTTTATTAAAAGGTATTTTTATACAAAGTATTTTAGGTGGAGTTTTTCTTCAGGATTGCTGAATAGCTCCCAAATAACCACAGGAGACAAAATATTAATTATACATTCTCGGCCAATAGCTTAGGGTTGTTGCTTTCATTTTTTTAAACTTTTTATTCTTATGTATAAAGTCTCATTTTTTATCCCCTTGTTCAAACTCCCTTCCCCCTCCTACCTAACTCAGTAACTCTCTCTTATCATCATCTCCTTTTCTCCTCCTCAGCACATGCAGGAGGTCCCAAGGTCCCAATGTGGCTTAGTTCAACATCCACTCCAGGATAAACCCCTTTCCTTATTCCAACATCAAGAATGGATAAGGTGTTCCTCTGGGGGGAATGTGTTCCAAGATGGCAGTTCAAGGTGCTTTTATAACCCAAACTGTTCAGTGGTTGTGGTCTGCAGCTTGGACATGCTTTGCTTTTTGTTTAAAGTCCACTAATGAGTGAGTACATCCCCTGCTTAATTTTCTGGGTTTGTGATACCTCACTCAGGAGAATATTCTCCAAATACATCTATTTGCCTCCAAATTTTAGGATATCATATTTTCTTACTGATGAATAGTACTCTATTATGTGATCTTAGTGAAACTGATTGTGAATATTTGCTTACAAATCAGTCTTACAAACAACATGGTAACTAACTAAATTAGATATTGTCTCACCTTGACTCTATCAGTGTCCCCTACCAAACTATTTCATCTGGTATAATATTTATTCAGTTTTACATACAGCAAACTTATGAAAGTAAACTTTACAGCCACTCTGGAATAAAGTTTGGCAGTTTCTCAGAAAACTCAAAATCACTCTCACTAAGTACCAAGCAATAGCATTATAGGGCAAATACCCTAAAGACATACATTCACATCCCAAAAGCATTAGCTCATCTATGTTCACAGCAGCCTTACACATAATAGCAAAAACCTGAAAACAACCAGAATGCCCCTCAACTGAGGAATGGATTAATAAACTGTCATACATCTAAACAATGGAGAATTATTCAGCAGTAAGAAAAAAAATTAAGAGCTGCAAAAGAAAAGGGTCAACTTACTTATGAAGGCAAACCCATCAGAGTAACAACTGAGTATTCAGTGGAAATGATGAAAGCTAGAAGGGCATGGGCAGAAGTTATACAGTCACAAAAAGAGCATGGTTACCAAACTAGAATACTATACCCAGCAAAATTATCAATTACCATAGATGGAGTAAAAAAGATATTTCATGACAAGGTCAGACTGTAACAATACCCTTCTGCCAATCCAGCACTACACAAAGCATTAGAGGAAATACCCCAGCTTAATGATCCCAGATACACCTATGAAACCACAAACAATCAATAATCTCATAGAAAAATAGCCCAGAGAAAGGAAATACATACAAGCTACCCCCAAAAAAGCAAGAAATATCAATCAGTGGTCACAAATATCCCTTAATATCAATGAGTTCAACCCACCTATAAAAAGACACACAGTAACAAGATGGAAAAAAAATCAGAAGTCATCCTTCTGCTGCATGCAAAAAAAAAAAAAAACAAAAAAAACAAACAAACAAAAAAACAAAAAAACCCCACCTCAATTCCAAAGACAGACCCAGGATCCCAGGATCAGAGTAAAGAGTTGATTTTCCAATCAAATGGTCCTAAGAAAAAAGCTGTGGTTGCCATCCTAATATCTAACAAAGTAGACTATAAGCTAAAATCAATTAAAAAGGACAGAGATGGTCATTACTTATTCATCACAGGAACAATTGGTCAAGAGATTACAATCCTGAATATTTACACACCTAATATAATGGCATCTAACTATGTAAAAGAAACACTGCTAAAACTCAAATCCCACATCAATTCTCACACCATAATAGTGGGAGACTTCAATACCCCACTTTCAGCCCTGGATAGCTCAACCAGATTGAGACTCAACAGAGAAATAAAGAGGCTAACAGAGGTTATGATACAAATGGACTTAATAAATATCTACAGAAGCTTCTACCTAAATGCAAAGGAATATATATATATATTTCTCAGCTCCTCAAGGAACTTTCTTTAAAACTGACCACATAATTGGTCATAAAGCAAATATCAACAGATACAAAAAATGGAAATAATCCCTTGTATCATATCACACCACAAGTGCCTAAACTTAGAGTTCAACAACATCAAAAATCACAAAAAACATATCAACTCATTGAAACTAAAAATCACTCAATGAAAGCACCACTGGATCAAGGAAGAAATGAAGAAAGAAATAAAAGTCTTCCTAGAATTTAATGAAAATGAATTCACAAAGTGCTCAAACTTGTGAGTCACAATGAAAGCAGTTTTAAGAGAAAAATTCATAGCACTAGATGCCTATATGAAAAACCTAGAGAAATCCCACACTAGAGAACTAAAAGCACAGCTGAAAGCCTTAGAAAAATTAGAAGCAAACTCACCTTGGAGGAGTAGGAGGAAATAATGAAACTTAGAGCTGACATCAATAAAATTGAAACAAAAAGAATAATACAAAGAATCAATGAATCAAAGAGTTGGTTCTTTGAGAAAGTCAACAAGATATATAAGCCCTTAGCCAATCTAATTAAAAAACAGAGAGAGAATATCCAAATCAACAAAATCAAAAATGAAAAGCAGGACATGAAAACATACCCCCAGAAAATCCAGAGAATTATCAGATCATACTTTGAAAATCTGTATTCCACAAAAATGGAAAACCTAGAAGAAATAGACAGCTTTATGGACAGGTACCATTTACCAATATTAAATGAAGACCTGGTTAAATACCTAAACAGATCTATAATCCCTAAGGAAATTGAAGCTGTCATTAAAAGCCTCCCAAGGAAAAAAAAAAAGCCCAGGTCCAGATGGTTTCAGTGAAGAATTCTACCAGACATTCAAAGACGAATTACTACCATTACTCCTCAAACTATTTCACACAGTAGAAACTGAAGAAATATTGTGAAATTTGTTTTATGAGGCCACAATTACCCTAATTCCCAAGCCACTCAAAGACACAACTAAGAAGGAGAATTACAGACCAATTTCCCTCATGAATATTGATGTTAAAATTCTCAACAAAAGCTTCCCAGCTTCAGGAGATCCCACTTACTGATTGTTGGTCTTAGTGCCTGTGCCACTGGTGTTATATTTAGGAAGTGGTGGCCTGTGCCAATTTGTAGAAGTGTATTTCCCACTTTCTCTTCTAACTGTCAATAGGACAAAACGCCAGCCTACAGAATGGGAAAAGATTTTCACCAACCCTACAAGTGACAGAGGACTGATCTCTAAGGTATATAAAGAGCTCAAGAATTTAGATTACAAAACCTTGAATAACCCTATCAAAAAATGGGGTTCAGATCTAAAAAGGGAATTCTCAGCAGAGGAACTACTAATGGCTGAAAGGCACCTGAAAAAGTTCTCTTCATCTTTAGTCATCAGAGAAATGCAAATCAAAACAACTTTGAGATACCACCTAACACCTGTTAGATTGGCTAAGATAAAAGGTACAGATGACAGCCTATGCTGGAGAGGATGCGGAGGAAGGGGAACACTCCTCCATTGTTGTTGGGATTGTAAGCTTGTCCAGCCACTTTGGAATACAATATGGAGGTTTCTCAGAAAATTGAGAATCAATCTACCCAAGGACCCAGCAATACCACTTCTGGGTGTATACCCTAAAGAGGCACATTCACACTCCAAAGGTATTAGCTCAACTATGTTCATAGCAGCATTATTCATAATAGCAAGAACCTGGAAACAACCTAGATGTCCCTCAACTGAAGAATGGATTAACAAAATGTGGTACATCTACACAATGGAACACTACTCGGCAGTAAGAAAAAATGATATTCTAAAATTCACAGGCAAATGGATGGATTTGGAGAATATCCTCCTGAGCGAAGTCTCACAAACTCAGAGAGATAAGCAGGGGATGTACTCACTCACTAGTGGTCTCTAAACAAACAAACAAGAAAAAAAAGCCAAACATGCCCAAGCAGCAAACCACAACCACTGAACAGCTTGGGATCAGAAACACCCTGGACTGACCGTTCAAATCCCAGTCCATCTATAGGAAAACCTGACTCACTCTTGAGGGAGGGGGGACAAAACTGGATTTGGCCGGGAGTGAAGACTGATCCAAGCATTGTTGGGCCAGTGTGACCATAGGACTGTGGGCTCCCTGCCAAGGGAGGGGATGGGGAGTTGCAGAGAAGAAAAATGATCAGATGTGGTGGGAGGGGGAAGAGACCTTCAATAAGGATATACAGAGATGGAAAAAACAATTCAGAGGGAAAGCTGAACACAAAGAAAATATATGTGTAGTAATCTTATTTGCATTTCCACCCTTGATAAGCCATGCTTATGATTATTATCCTCTGTATAGTTATTGTTAACTCTTTGGCATTTTTAAAATTTTTTTTACTGTTTTTTTTTTGATAAATACAAAATAAAGAAGAAAAAAAAATTCTCAACAAATTTTAGAGCTCAAGAATTTAGAGCCCAAAACCCTGAATATCCCTATCAACAAATGGGGTACAGATTTAAAAAGGGAATTCTCAGCAGAGGAACTATGAATGGCTGAAAGGCACCTGAAAAAGTGTTCTTCATCTTTAGCCATCAGAGAAATGCAAATCAAAACAACTTTGAGATACCATCTAACACCTGTCAGATTGGCTAAGATAAAAGGCACAGATGACAGCCTATGCTGGAGAGGATGCAGAGCAAGGGGAACACTCCTCCATTGTTGGTGGGAGTGTAAGCTTGTTCAGCCACTTTGGAATGCAATAGGGAGGTTTCTCAGAAAATTGAGAATCAATCTACCCAAGGACCCAGCAATACCACTTCTGAGTGTATACCCTAAAGAGGCACAGTCACACTCCAAAGGTATTAGCTCAACTATGTTCATAGCAGCATTATTGGTAATAGCAAGAACCTGGAAACAACCTAGATGTCCCTCTACTGAAGAATGGATTAACAAACTGTGGTACATCTACACAATGGAATACTACTCAGCAGTAAGAAAAAACGATATCCTAAAATTCACCGGCAAATGAATGGATTTGGAGAATATCCTCCTGAGCGAGGTATCACAATCTCAGAGAGATAAGCAGGGGATGTACTCAGTCACTAGTGGTCTCTAAACAAACAAACAAGAAAAAAAAAGCCAAACATGCCCAAGCAGCAAACCAAAACCACTGAACAGCTTGGGATCAGAAACACCCTGGACTGACCCTTCGGACCCCACTCCAACTATAGGAATACCAGACTCATTCTTGAGGGAGGGGGGACAAAACTGGATTTTGCCAGGAGTGGAGACTGATCCAAGCATTATTGGGTCAGTGGGACTATAGGACTGTCTGCTCCCTGCCCAGCGAAGGGATGGGGAGTTGCAGAGAAGAGAAATGTCAAGATGTGGTGGGAGGGGAAAGGGACCTTGAATGAGGATATACAGGGATGGGAAAAAAAAAATTCAGAGGGAAAGCTGAACACATAGTAAATATATGTGTAGCAATCTTATTTGCGTTACCACCCTTGATAAGCCATGCTTATGATTCTTATCCTGTTCATAGTTATTGTTAACTTTTCCTCATTTTAAATTCATGTTACTGTTTTTTTGTTAAATACAAAATAAAGAAGGAAAAAAAAAAGAAAACTGGAAAAAAAATATCATCCACTGCGACCAAGTAGGCTTCACCCTAGAAATGCAGGGATGGTTCAACATACAAAAACCATAAACATCTTCCATCATATAAACAAACTAAAGGAAAAAAATCCACACGATCATACCCTTAGATATTGAAAAAGGCTTTGAAGAAATCCAACATTCCTTTTTGATAAAAGCTCTGGAGAAATCATGAATACATAGAAAATATCTCAATATAATTAAGGCGATTTATAAGAATCTGACAGCCAACATCAATATTAATGGAGAAAAACTCAAAGCAATCCCACTAAAATCAGGAACTAGGCAAGGATGTCCTCTCTCTCTTTATCTATTCAATATAGTTCTCAAAGTTTTAACTAAAGCAATAAGAGAACAAATGGTGAATAAGGGGATACAAATTGGAAAGGAAGAAGTGAAACTATCTCTATTTGCAGATAATATGATTGTATACATAAGTAACCTACAAAATTCTACCAGAGAACTTCTACAGCTGATAAACATCTTCAGCAATTTAGCAGAATACAAAATTAACTGAAAGAAATCAGTAGCCCTTAAATACACTAAAGATAAAAGACCTGAAAAAGAAATAAGAGAAACATCACACTTTATAATAGCTGCAAATAACATTAAATACCTTGGAGTAACTATAACCAAAGTAGTAACAGATCTATTTGACAAAAATTTTAAGTCACTGAAGAAAGAAATTGAAGAGGATATGAGAAAGTGGAAAGACCTCCCATGTTCCTGGATAGGTAGGATCAACATAGTAAAAATGGCACTTCTACCAAAAGCCATCTACAGTATCAATGTAGTGCCTATCAGAATCCCGTCATTTCTTTATTTTTTGTTTCAAAACTTTCAGATACTTTGCCTTTCTCATCACTCTCTGACATTCTCTATCCTGCTCAGTTCTTCCATCTTCTGTCTTTTTCTAATACTGTGTGAGCAAGCTTGCTTCTGAATATCTACATGAGTTATCAAATTGTTCAGGTCTCATAGTGCATCAAGAAACCCTCAGGGACATTTGAAGATGACTTAAGTCTTTCATTAACTATTAGAATTCAGTTGAAATATTTCGTCTATGGTGATTGATAATTTTGCAGGGTATAGTATTCTAGTTTGGCAGCCATGCTCTTTTAGTGTCTGTATAACCTCTGACCAAGCCCTTCTAGCTTTCATCGTTTCCATTGAATAGTCAGGTGTTATTCTGATGAGTCTGCCTTTATATGTAAGTTGGCCCTTTTCTTAAGCAGCTCTTAAATTTTTTTCTTTGTTCTGTATGTTTTGCTGCTTGATTATAATGTTGCAAGCTGACTTTTTTGGGGGTCATATCTATTTGGTGTTCTGTAAGCTTCTTCTTTCTTTATAGGCATTTCCTTCTTCAGGTTAGGAAAGTTTTCTTCTATTTTATTGAAAACATTATCTGTTCCTTTGAGCTGGTATTCTTCTTCTTCTTCTATTCCTATTATTCTCAAGTTAGGTCTTTTCATGATGTCCCAGATTTCCTGAACACTTTGATTTGTTTTGTTGCATTTTTACTTTATTTCAATCATTCCTTGTATGTACTTTTGACTTTGAGTCTTGATTACATTAGATGGTATATTAGGACTTTGTTACAACTTTGTCTTCCATACATTCATCAAGCACAGACATTTTATCTTCTTCATTGTAGAGAAAGATTGAAATGTACAATGCCTAAAAACAAATCAAAATATCAATCAAATAAAATATCTTAAAACAATAAGAAAGTGGTAAATAAAAAATTAAATTTATGAATATTCTGAATAAAGTAATTCCTCACAACCATTTTCATTCTGTCTTAAAAATGAAAAACATTACTTACATTCTGTCACCTTTTGTAAGTGAATATTTATGAGCAGCTTCATACAGCAAGGAGTCTGTCTAATGAACTAAAGGAAGATTGAGGAAATATTTAGTGCAAGAGGCCTCAAGAGGAAGTTGTATTTTGTAGATTCACTTATTTTACAACTTTTAAACAATTATTTTTATGAATGGCTTGTCTGCATTGTTATATATGTACATTACATTTGTGCCTCTTATGCCCATAGAGGACAGAAAAATAGCATTGAATTCTCTAGAACTGTATTTACAGATGACCTACTATTCATGTAAATGCTGGGAATTAAATCCAGGTCTTTGAAAGAACATAAGATGCCCTCCATTCTTTTTTTTTTCTTTTCTGTTGTATTATTATTAATAAAGTCATATGTTTTATACATGTATTGCTTTGTTCAAACTCCCTTCTCCCTCCCACCTCTCACAATCACTTTGTCTTCTCCCCATCACTTTATCTCCTCCACAGTAAGGGCAGGAAGTCCCAAGATTCCAAGGTGGCTTAGTTTAGTGTCCACTCCAGGGAGATCCACTTTCCTCACCCCAGCATCAAGACTACACTAAGTTTTCCTCTGGAGGGAATGGGCTCTAACATGCTGATCCATGTTTCTAGGGCCATAATTTACAAATATGTCATATCTCCATTTTCTGGACTTTTCTAGTTATTCTTTAGTGCTCCTTATTTATTTATTTTTTTAATCTCTTTCCTCTACAAATGGCTAATTCAATACATGTTTATTTAGGGATTGTAATGTAAATAAGATGAAAGAACATCTTTTAGAAAATCTTAGATATCTTTTGTATCTTATGTTCAAACTTACAGACCCTTTTTATGTATTTTATAAAATGACTTTAAAAAGTATTCTTAACTTATATATGACATTCCAACTGTCATTTCCACTTCCTTCTTTTCTCCAAGAGACATCCATCTCACTTCAGAAAATTCCAGATCTCCCAGGAATATAAATCAAACACACATATTGTTACAATAAGACTAGGCACATCCTCTGATATAAAGGCTGGATGAGGCAATCCAGTAGAAGGAGGGGGGGCAAAAGAAGGTCAAAGAGTGAGAGACAGTCCTTGCTCTTATTGTTAGTAGTACCATAGGAACACTAAGCTACATAATGATAATATATATGTAGAGAACCTATATAAAACTCGTACAGGCTCCTTGATTATCTGTTAATTTTCCATGAGTCCCTATGATGCTAGGTTAGTTAATTCTAAGGCCTGTGCTCTCCTTGTGTTCTTAACTCCTTTTGTCCTTCAAACTTTCTTTATTCTCTTCTGCCTGACTTCTTGAATTTCATCAAATGCTTCACTGTGAGTCTCTGCATATGCTCTCCTCAGTAGCTGAATGAAGCCTCTCTAAAATGGTAATCTTAGGATCTGCTCAATGAGAATAGCAGAGTATTATTAGGAATCATATCATTGACTTTCTTCAAATATATTTAGTTTTATTCTATATTACTGGTCTATCCACCCTCTGGTACTTGGTCTTTTAGGCAGTATCAAATGTGAGTGTTCTGTTCAGAGCTCACTCACAGAGAGACCAACAAAGCCAGGGATGTCCAGAATGCAAACAGAAAGGTTTATTAGCAGCACAATACAAGTCAAGCAGGGAGGATACTTCACATTTTTGTGATAACAGAACAAGGAGTAGCTGATGTCTTTGGTTACAAGGGAACTTTTATAGACAAAATTTACAAAGAATTTGGTTGCTTTACACAGGTGCTGACATGCTACCGATTGGCTTGTGCTTAGGGTTTTTCTGCCCCAGAGTATATTTGAAACCCACCTGGATGAACCACATCCTGGACCCTACCTGGGGTGGCTGTGTGTTTCCTGAATTGGGCAAACAACAATCTATTCCCGTCCCAGAACTGGACAGATGTCTTTACTAATCTCTCAGAGATGGGCAGGGAGGAAGCTATTCTCTGAGCACTGAGGAGTCCCCATGGTAGGTCTATTCTTTTAGGACATGTTCTTTTCCAAAGACTGATCAGACATGAATATTCTTCTCCAAGAACTGCGCAGGCTCCCTCTGATAGAAATGCAAAACTATTGGGTCGGTGGGACCATGGGGCTGTCTGCTGCCTGCCCAGGGAGGGGATGAGGACTTGTGGAGAAGAAAGAATGACTGATGTGGCTGGGGGGGGGAAAGGGACCTTGAATAAGAATATACAAGGATAGGAAGTGTGACTTCTTTGTTCATAATAATAATAATAATAATAATAATAAAAGGAAAAAAAAGATGCCACACAAAAAATTCAGTTTAGTCATAAAACAAAAACCTATAGTGGAAATGAGCCTTATAAGGAGATGGTAAATCTCTGTGTGTAGGTAGGAGGAGTAATAGAGAGAGTAGGAAACAAATGATCAGAAATCACTATATGTATGTATGAAATCATCACATTTATTCAGCAAATTAAAAGAAAGCCTTTGGACACAAACCTTATTTTCTTTTGATACCACAAACATCCATGTTGCATAATCTTAAAACCCTTGGAATGTATTAATTTCATAACAAACAATGATAACTTTACAGAACATTATGCAATAAAATTACCAACTTAGAGGTTGTCTGCATTTTTCCCAGTAATATTTGCTCATGTTCTTAGGTAAGATAATACTGTTACAGTCTCAGAGCTTTTAGATTAATTCTAGGCACTGAGTTTCTAAGATTATTCTTATTTGAAAAAAATGAAGGTATAAGTTTGTGAATCCTGTTGTTGCAATGGCTGTCTCATTGCATCATCTTGTATCCATGTTTTCTCATCTGCTTGAATTGGTGCAGGAGAAACATAGGAAAATTCTAGCTCTTCAAAATCTGAATGCATAGCATTTTGGTATTTCTGTCTGTCTTCTTCCAGATGTTTCTGTTATAGAGGACTTTTAGAACTTAAGTTATCACTGAGCATTTTTGGCCCTGGGTGTTTAAGTTCCTGTCTTTTTCATTATTATGTATCTATCAGTTGAGAACCCTGAGACTAAGAGCAGAATTATGGCAGTAAGGGGTTTTACATCTGATTTGAATATAACTATGTCTAAAAGAAAAAACAAACAAACAAACAAACAAAAAAATAGTTACTAGAATGCAAAATGTGATTTCTTGAGCTAACTTATTTTTCTCTTCATTGGGCCCTTTTTGGGGAGCTTTCCTGGAATTTGGCTCAATTTGGACTGGTCACTGATTGGCCACTGCTACAACTTTATCTATAATCTTCAAAAAACAATTCTGGTATATTTTGCTTTTAACTATTTCAAGAATGAGCCTGAATTTTTTAAAGATTGATATGCTACTTTTCTCAATCATTTAGAATTGGAGTTGATTTTCTTACTTCCTATAAGGAGCTTGAGAAGTGTTCCTTCCTAATGAAGCACTATGGTTATAGTTTGTTTTAAGATGGTGTATTAATCAGGCTTCAGTTGTGATGATGACTGACTATACTTCTATTACAGCATATTCTCATGAATCCCATGACAAGTTTATTCATGAGAATGTGCTGTAATAAAAGTGTGTGTCAAGGAAGAAATATAAAAGAGATTATCAAAAATGGACTGAGGAAAACCTATACAATTCACATCCACATCCCCAGCAAAGTTTTTTCTTACTTCAATTACACCTTATCTTCTGTATCTTTAATGGGGACCAGATCTTTAATAATTGCATTTAAAGGAAGTTTTAAATAAAGCAAAAAATATGAAAAATATTACATATCTTTTCATCCATGTCATAAATGGAAGTTTGATGTTAAGGGTATTCATTAAATTTTTGCTGAGAATTATTTACTTAATACCATCATTATTTACTACATTCCCAGGTAATGTAGGAGTATTTAAACTGTGGAACTGACTTGTTAATAATCAACAATGTATTCATTGTTCCTGTGTAATAAGTATAAAGACTCCTCTGGAAAAGTTCAGTGTCACCAAATTCTGTACATTAAGGACATGAATTAAACTATAACTTTAATTTGTACAATGCACAAGTAATAGTGGAAATTATTCACATATGCATTACTGTTTAAGTTGCTCAGTCTTTCTGCACACTGATATTTATTTTAGCCTTTTAAGTAACCTTGAGTACTAAGCTTATATAGCATGTTTTCCTTTTCATTAAGTTTCTTACAAATTCTGATTAATTTTAATGTAAAAACTTCAAACGTCTATAGTAGCTTATGAAAATTGAGACTGCTGAAGCATCATGAAGTCTCCGATAATTATTTTAAATTATTTTTTGGTTCATATCTGTTTACATGTTTTAATATAATAAGCCTTTAAGCTTCATGTTCTTTTTTCCCAAGTGTACACAACTTTGTTGGTGACTGAATTTATTTTTAGAGAAATATTTTGCTATTTCAGGCAACATGTGGGAAAACACACTTAACAACATACAATAACTTTAAAATTGCCCTTCATACAGACTACTCAATCTATAAAACCATGTTAAAAGCAAATATAAAATGAAGGTAGCTGTTAGTTCATATTACACCTGTCAATTATTAAGTTTTAACACTGACTTTCAGGGAAGAAAACTAACATTTTAGCATGATCAACCTCAAAGATGCACATCTTTAAAAGAAGTAAACCTTGCTTTTTTCACAACATCTTCTCATGATATCATTGCAGATCCACCTGATACAATGTCACAGACAATTTTAGAGCATCTGCTTCTGACAGGTCTCTTATTTTAAAGGAGTTATATTTTGATGATGATAAGGAAAAGAATAAGGACTTAGTCTGAGTGTTTTGCCCCATAAGTTATTTGTAGTAAGTGGGTATATGTGTCAAAATCAAGGAAGCTTTTTTCCTTGGAGTCAAGAGGAGTTCTGTGAAAAGTATCTACAAAAGGTATTTCTTTTACATCAATGTAGCTTATGAAATTTTCTGTTAGTGAAGCATGACAGTTCTCTCCAAAATAGTGATAACCTTTGTCTACTAACAAACTTTCAAGAGAAAAATAAAATTTTAAAATTTTAGAAAATGATGAAAAATAGTATAGTGATTCAGAAATGTCACCATAGGCTAATGTATTTAAAAATGTTGCCCCAGCTTCTGGTGATATCTCTGCAAGATATGAAATTGAGACCTTTAGAGGAAGTATATTATGGAAAGTTGGCTTTGAGTATTAACAGCCTGTCAGTTTCTGTTCTCTCTCTGTAGATCGTGCCTGCTTATTCTGTAGATAATTTCTGTACATCCTGTTCTCTCCGTATGTGTACACTTCTTATTCTCCCTCCATGTGTCCTAAGCACTTCTAAGATATGATCTCTCTTATCCCTTTTTTGCTGTTTGATGCCACACGTTTCCTATTATTATGGACTCTCACTTAAAAATTAGCTCAAATAATTTTATTAATAATTACTTTTGCTTGTGGTATTTTATAATAGCAAAATAAAAATAACTAATACAAACTGTATTTCAATATAGTCAACTAACAAGAGTACATAATTGTTTGAAATGCACATCTTTCTTTGGTTTTGCAGCATCTTCATCTTGCTGGACTAGCCTATAATATTATCTCCATTTTATCTGTGTATTTCCTGCCATTGGACTTGCACTGCTCTATTAATGTTGAGGTTCAGGATTTAGCGAAGGTTGAATATACAACAAGGGATATCTTTTCTGTGGCTCATCTTTCATGGAATTTACCTCTTTTATTCTCTTTGTGTATCTATATCTCTCTCTCACTCTGTGTGTGTGTGTGTGTGTGTATGTGTGTGTGTGTGTGTATGTATGTGAGCAATTTCAGTGCTAAACACAAGAGTAACCGTACATGGTTTTAATATTCCCAGGGACCTTCATGCTACTTCTTCACAATGCTCATTAATATTTTTTTCTTAAAGAACAAAAGTCATGTTTTTGTTTAAAAAAATGGCTTCTAAATGGAAAAAGTTAGTTTTTCTCATGATTATATGACTATTTCCAAAGTTAAGCAAAATTAAACACTAGTCCTCACCTTTCTCCTTTTTTTTTTTTTTTTTTTTTTTGCATGGAGATGGCACACACTTCATAAGTTCTCATAGTTTCTCTGCTCCTTCTGACTCATATGTAAAATCATTTTAATTCATCTTGACCTATGTAGTCTTTTTTTACCCTTTGTACCATCCAGTTCTCTCTGAGCCTCCAAAAATGTGACATGTCTTGAAAAGCTATCAGAGTATAAGAGTCCATGTTGGTGCTGTCTTTCCACTGTTCTCATATAAATTTTCATTCCTCTTACTAAGAAATGTTTTGGTGGGTTTTTTGTTCCCTCAGAGTCTACTTCAGAATAGATGAGATTGAAAAGCTGAGTTTAGGTAAAATAGAAACAGGCACAATGTCCTGTATATCTGAAGATCATTTTGAGACACAACACAATAGTTAAATACATTATTTTTCAATGACTGTGGCACTTGAAAATGATCTTTCTTACTTATAAATATACCCTTGATGTGAATTTCAAAGATTTTAAGCAAATGCTCATAGATCATGTGTTTGGGAAGTGATTTGCCTTGAATTTATTTGCATGGTCAACATCTTTCCACAATAAGAAAGTAACAGGAAGGATATACATCAGAGTTCACAGAGGACTAAGGGTTCAGGGTATTTTTTTTCTAGAACTTATTTTTTTTTTTCAGAATGAATATGGTGTTGTTGGAAATTTGTACTTTAGGCAAAATTAATCTTAGAAGACAGTCTATTTCAAGTCATGGCATTTTTGCCATGTTGCAGTGGTATTTTTGTAGAACATAAATGTCTATTTTAGTGCTGTGAGCATGACTTTATATAGAATGCAAAAGTATGGAATAAAGGAAGGAAATGCTTACTGCTTTTGTACGGCAGTGGTGACATGCTTTGAATATTATGCCTGTCCTCACAAATTAGAGGTGAAAACAAAGTTCTTTATGTGCTGAGGAGGAAATAAAATTATCAGTCTTTTCAGCCAAGTTGAAGTATACTAGCAGCTGAATTTTCTACCAGTTGAATTATTTACATCTTTTGGCCACTATTGATGTCCTCTGCGGTAGTTTAGAGAGATTCATTGGTACTTTTTTCGCTTAAGATCTCATCCTGAATAGTTATAGGAGAAATTATACTAATGAAACTTGAAAAGAGAATTTCTAATTTTTATGCACTGCAGGAACCATGATATGGTATCAAGTACAAATCACTCAGTTCTATGTCCTGGCCCTGTGCCTTCCTTTTGAATCTGAGGTAATTAGTCAGATTCAGGATCTTGGTGACTTACTTTGTGCAATAGGTCAATCATATTGTTATAGTTTGTATCTAAATTTCAATAAAGGTCCCTGCTTCCTAAACACTGGTGTTTTTGAAAAGCATAGATTTAATCTCTGATAATAATCAGCCCAAACAAACCTTTTTTCATTAATTGAAAACACAGGTAATTCTGTCAGAAGACAGATTAGCACACATGTCACCATCTGTAAGACTGAATAAGCACCTACAACAACAGCAAGCAAAAAGGTTCTCTAATGCATTTATTTGCATAATGTTTATCAAACGTAAACTAAACAGTTTACTTATTTCTAACACAGGGGTCACATATCAGATACCCTTCATATCAAATGTGTACAATACATTTTATATCACTAGTAAAATTATATTTATTAAGTAGAAATAAAATAATTTTATAGTTGGAAATTATCACATGAAAAACTATATTAAATAGTGACAAAATTAGGAAGTTTGAGAATCATTGGTTTATTATTAACTCTATGATATAGTTCTTTATTTTAACAGGGGATAGATGAGACTTATACAAAATTAAGAAGTCCTTGAAAACAAAAATACATTGTTTTCTTCATATAAGATGATTAAATCAGAATAGTCCTAATGATTGCTATTATGCTTGAACAGTGACTATTATTAACTTATGTTTAATTTTATGTTCTTTAATAAAATACCTTTAAGATGTTCTCAGCTATAGACCAATTCCTTATGGAAAAGATTGTTAAAAATATATGGTTCAAACTACAGCTGAACTTTTTTTGTGACCCTGAGTCAGAAATAATAATAGTCTGAATAGTAATGATTTGATAACATCTTTCTTTTTCAAATAGGAAGCCTATTTTAATAAACTAATTTTTATTTTTGTTACAAAGTGGTATTTCATATTTTAAAGAGTTTGAAATTTTTAATTCTGTATAATTATTTTGAAATCATGATAAATATTTGATCAGTGTGTACAAGAGAAATGCAATATATCATATTCACCACTTTCTTAATAAAGAAAGAAGATTAAATTTGAGTATAATTTTTTCTTGAGTTCTTTCTCCCATATTTACAGAAAGATTAACAAATACTGGCAAAAAGAAAAAATGGAAGGAAAAAACCAAAAGGGATAAAGAGAGAAGAAAGAAAGAGAGAGGAGAAAAAGGCTAAGAATGATAAAGTTATATTAGATTGCTAGGACTATGACAATAAAGGACCCAAAATCATCTACTTTAAAACACCAAAAATATATTTTCCTATAGTTTTTGAAGTAAAAAATCTGAAGACATAGATATGAGCAGATGTAAAATAAATCTCAAATCTCCAGATGAAATTCCCCTTTTCTTTTGTCAGCTTCCTTCAGCTCAGATGTTCCCAAGCTTGTAAATGCATTCTAGAAGGCTTCTAGTGTCTGCCCCAGTCATTATGTTTCTCTGATTATCTTTGTATCTCACAAGGTCATCAGTGGTGGTCAGTTACAGAATGACCATGTATGTTTTATTGAGTTTATCCTAACCTATTTTTCCTAAAGCTATTCCAAAATGTAGCTACATTTTGAATTACTAGAGATTAGGATTTTAGCATAATTTTTGGTGGGAGGAATCAAGTTATATGATTAGTAATTGTTTTTGAAAACATAAGGTAGTTTCTATGAAGAAAATATAAAGCTTTAAATAGTATATCTGCTGGTTCACTGTCACCCATACTGTGAGTTTCCTTTTCAGTAGCCAGAAATAAATTCAGTTAGTAATACCCAAGATTTTCCAATACATTGACTATAAATGTACCATATAGAAAAATTCTATTTGAATGAATGGTTTTTTATTTTTTATTATGAATAAAGTCATATTTTTTATCCATGTATATCTTTGTTCAAACTCCCTTCCCTCTCCAGCCCCTTCCAGTCACTCATACCAAGGCAGAACAGTGGTATGAACCATTTATTTTCTTTGTGTCTTGAAAATAAAAGTAATTTACACGCCTTTTCCTAAAGGCAGATTTTAAAAAGCTAACAGAGAGAATAAAACCGATTTTTCTGACAACAGACTCAGACTTAAATGCAGACACCATAAAAGAAATGAAACAGTAACAGAATTATAGCAGAGGATATAAGAGAAATTTCTTACTTTACACCTGGATCACAATAATTCTCTAGAAATATGTGTTTTAAAACTTTCTGTCTAATTTTGATGACAAGAGAATTTTAATATCTGAGAGGATATGCACGTGATATTTTATTCAATAGCAATAAGAAGAAAAGAAAATGAAATGGCACAATTATTGTACATAGTTTGTTGTGGAAAGGTGTTATATTTAACTTTCACTTGTTCCTTAGGTCACAATGGGAATAAGAGAGGATCAAAACATCTCTGTAGCAAAGCATTTATGCTTCTCTGTTATTTGAAGGAACTATGAGAAGCTTCTCTTAAAAAGGAAAAAAAAAACCATACATTAAACTTGTATAAAACTAAGAAATGCAGAAAGCATTGTAGAGATAAAAGGATTCAACAGAAACTTCAATTCATTTCTGTACTATCAGAAACAGGGAACATTTTCTAACACATAAACTTGCCTCAGTGAGGTTTAAAACCCTGGTGTCCTGAAGTTTTGCTGTGTCCAACAACCAATGCTAAGTGTTCCTTTGGTGTCCTCTGTGTCTGCACTCATCACTTTTGTATATTCTTTAAGTGTTAAAGGGTTACATAGATAAAAAATGAGACTTAATTCAAAATAATAAAAAGAGTTGAAATAGCTGGAAAAGCGATATAAATTGTAAGTGCAGCGAAATGGCAACTACTCTTCATTTTTTTTATTTCCTGTATTTTATTTCTCCAAATTTTCTGAATATCTTATAGCATTAAAAATGATATTCTTTTTTGGAACATTAGTGGTAGAATCTAGCACAAGCATATCATGAAGATATCTTTACATGCAATCAAATCATGAAAAAAACAAAACTGTGTCATTTTAACAATTACCAGGAACTCATGATTTTCTTGTCCTGAATCACTTTTGAGTCATGTACTAAATTATGTTACAATATTGTTATTATTTGTTTTTCATTATTACTTTTAAAGACTTAAATAAAATTCACATGTCTATCTTTGCTACAAAACATAGAGTCTCACAAAGAACATTCCCTCAAGTAATGGCAAATGTAATGAAATAGAACAATGAATTAAATGTGATATGATAAACAATGGACAGATTTAGAAATATGAAAGGCTTGTTATCAAGTTTACCTTCAGAGTCAGTTCTTCAACATGTAAATATTTCTTTTGTATGTTTGTATATAAACATTTATTGAGCATCTGCTTTGTCCAAAGATCATATTAGATATTTCAGCAACAGAAAAGATAGAGTATCTGGCCTCAAATTTTCAAAAAACTTTTATTTCCAGCTTGGGATCTGAAACACCTTGGACCAGCACCTTGGATCCCACTCCCTCCAGTGGAACACCCGAACCAGTCTTGATGTTGGGGTGAGGAAAGTGGATCTGCCAGGAGTGGATGCTGAACTAAGCCACCTTGGAACCTTGGGACCTCCTGCCCTTGCTGGAGAGGAAATAATGTTCTATGGAGAAGAGAGAGTGACTAGAAAGGGTAGGAGGGAGAAGGGAGCTTGAACAAGGGTACACATGCATAAAAAGTATGACTTTATTCATAATAAAAAAGAGAAAAAATATGTTTATTTGTAGATTTTTATTCTTCAACCAGAAGAATATAAGCCTACTACAAAATAGTAGAAAGCATTATAAAATAAAAGAAATCATTATAGCCAGTGTTACAGTCTATAAATATATTTATCTGGATGTGAAACTAATACCCCATGGCTGACATTAATCAGTAAGCTCCCCAGCTTCAGAGCCATGTTTCTTATTAGCTAATTGCTTTTAACCTTCCCAACTGTGAATGCCTGTTTCATTACTGCTTTTTGATTTATACTGTAAGTTTATGATTCTTTGTTCTAAAGCTCTTATCTTTAGAAAAATGTGGTGGCGCAACTTCAGTCCCTCCCTCTCTTAGAATCAGAAGTTGCATTTTCAGAAGCTATTTTCCTAAGACATTTCAAAAATAGAAAATAAAGAGAAAATAAAGAAAGAAAGAAGAAAGAAAAGTAACCAACTCAAATACATGTAGCTTCTTGTGCAGATAGATATCTTTAAAACACCTGATAATAAATTTTTTGACATTGAAAATGAATTGTTTGTTCTTTTTTTTTTTGAGAAAATTTTAATAGGTACCCTGGTACACTACTAGTACATTTTGAAAATAGTATTTAGATCTCATTATTCCTTTCTTTTTTTTAGACTTATTTTTATTTATTTTAATTTTTTATTATGAATAAAGTCACATTTTCTGCCCGTGTATATCCTTATTCAAGGTCCCTTCCCTCTCCGCCCCCCTCAAGTTACTCTCTTTCTCCACGTCTCCCCATCTCCACACCAGCATGGTCAGGATGTCCCAAGGTCCTAATATTGCTCAGTTCAGCCTCCACTCCTGGCAGATCTAGTTTTCTCCCCCCAGCATCGAGACTGAATCAGGTGTTCCTCTAGAGGGAGTGGGATCCAAGGTATCAGTCCAAGGTGTTTCAGATCCCAAGCAGTTCAGTGGTTGTGGCTTGCAGACTGGACATGCTTTGCTTTTATGCCTTTTTCTTTAGAGTCCACTAATGCTTATCTTTCTGGATTTGAGATACCTCACTCAGGAGGATATTCTCGAAATCCGTCCATTTGCCTGCAAATTTTAGGATATCATTTTTTCTTACTGGTGAGTAGTACTCAATTGTGTAGATGTACCACAGTTTCTTAATCCATTCTTCAGTTGAGGGGCATCTAAGATGTTTTCAGGTTCTTGATATTACGAATAATGCTGCTATGAACATAGTTGAACTAATGCCTTTGGAGTGTGACTGTGCATTTTTGGGGTATACATCCAGAAGTGGTATTGCTGGATCCTTGGGGAGATCAAGGCAGTGACTAATAAAGAACTATACATATCTACCTAGTAACATTACATTTTTCTATTGAATTGTTTGTTCTTACGTTCTAACATGATATGTCTGAGGACACACCTATGTCTGATGGTATTGGGAAGAGAAAACAATTGTTACAGAAAAGTCAGACTTTATTTCTCCACCTTCTTTAGAGTTGTTACATCTCCTATATAGAAAGAGTTAAGCTATAATTTGTAATGACTTCCTATAAGAACTCTACACTGATAAACACATATTGGGTGAAGCCTACCTTCATTTCTAACACAGATAACCAAATCTTTTTCTTTATTCATAACATTTTCTAAGTAAAATATATTCATTCATACAACATGAGATTGAGTGAACTTTCTGCAAGTGATCCAAAAATTAACATTTTAAATTTCTGACTTTCATGGTCATTTGTCTTTAAGTAAAAATATTTTAAATATCTAGTTTAAAGTTAGATACTTAACTCAGTGGAATAATTGATCATATGGCTAACATACACAGGCCCCTCACTGCAGTCTCTAAAACACAAAAATACTCAGATAAGTATGTAGGTAATTAGTCAATTCTATTAGTGAAAAATCAGTTTCTTTTCTATTTGTCTAGTCAAATTATTACTGTTTCCTCATTTCTAAAGTTGTATAACTTTCATGTGGAATGTATTTTACAATTGAGATAAAAAATACTGAGTTAAATATTTGGAAAATCCTGTCAAAATTGATGTAGGAGAGTAATATAGAAACAATTTCTAAATAAAAAAAAGTTTTTTCAATTTTATAACATCTCAAATAATAATCTTGCCTGTTAGTGAATTAAGGGGAAGGTATATAAACCTGGACATTTCTTTTATGTCAGCTTAAAATGAGAATATATTTGTTTCTGGAACAGAAAGTGATTGAGTTATATGAACATTTTTTTTCTTACTATTTTAATTTAAGGCAACTGGAAGCACCTTAGTTTAAAAACTTTTAAATTAAGTGTTTATTTTAATAACATATATTGTATCATTTGTATAATAATAGTTCCAACTTGTAGTAGAATAAAAGTTTTATATTCTTATTTTGTGGGGATTGCTTCATTTAATGACTTGTGACTTTAAATATTTAAAATAAAAGGCTATTATAATTAGAAAAACAATATATAAATATTTATTAAGTCATGACAAAATGCACATAGATGAGGCTGTGAAAAATAATAGATTTCATCCACGAAGCTCAAGAAGTTTTACATCGAAATACAGAGAATTACTGAGGTATCTACAGGAACAAATCATGAGAGAATTTTTCTCTTTGTATAAACTCATCCCTGGCTTCATCTATCAGATTGATTAGCTCAGTGTCATCTCTACCAAGTAACATGATGGAGGGTTTGCTAGGTGCTAGGTGCTGCAACTCCATGTTTCCAAGGATAAGAATGGACAATAGGCACAGGGTCGAACAATGAAAAAATATAATGCAAAAAATGGAGCAGTTTAAATTTGGTATTGGAGAAATTTTATGAGCAGTTATGATTTTATTTATTATTATATTAAAAGTTTTATCCCATATCTACAACCCTCCCCACTTCTCAATCACTCTCTGTCCTTCCTCAACCTCCCATCACCCACCCATTGATTCTCCAAGGAGAGCAGGGTGTCCCAAGGTGTGTCACTTAGTCTAGTTGAGGTAGATCCAAGTCCCTCATCCCAGTATTAAGCTTGGCTTTGGTATTCCTCTGTAAGGAATGAGCTCCAAGATGTCAGTCCCTTCAGCAGAAACATATAGAGAATTTAGTTTTAATTGAAACTGTGATATTGTTAATTCGACTGCATGCTTTACTTCTGTAGAAATTAAGTATATCTGAGAAGAGCCTTATCATCTTTATTAAATAAGATACACAATTAAGTTTTTAAAAAAATGGGTGATATGTTTGTTAAAACTATATGTAAACTTTCAGTATATCAAACAATGTCTATATGTACAAAGTTGACTCATGGAACATAAAATCAATATAACATAGATCAGAACTATAAAATTACTTTCAAGAGAAATATTAGGTGGGGACAGAAACTAATTTTTATGTTCTCAAGATACCAACTAGTCCAAGAACCTTATAAAGGGAAAAATGTATATTAACAAATCACAGTATTTTTCAAATGAATTTGAAGGTACTTTATAACCAAAATAATTTCTCCTTTGCACATATGTTTCTGGATTTGTTAAGAAATATTACAATGTGAAAAAGAGACATTCTCCCTGGGCCAAGAAATGGCAGCTGCTGTGATACTTAAGTAGGAGTTAAATTTACATTTTAGAACTGTGTTCTTAAATTATAAAGTAGATTTTAAGCATGCCTCAGAGCCCTCTTCTTTTATTACAGTATCCTTACATAGAAGCCATCGTGATTCTGATGGCAGAGATTAGCTTGAGTAGGTGGCAGTGAGTTAATTCACATACCCGTTGCCCTGGGATACCTAAATTTAAGCTGCCTATTCTTTCTTGGGGCAAGAAATAAAAATAAAGTGTGTCATTTTCTTGATGCTGTGCATTTTAAAACTTATGCTTTGTCTGTTTCTTCCATTTATTCACATTCTTCTCTACAAAAAAGGTTGCAACCGCTAACTTAGGTGGAACATCACAGAAGTTGGGGAGTTTGTTAACACAGCTTTGGGGTTAACACAGTGAGTGAGTATATTCTTCAATAAGATGTGTGGTGACTTCCAATTCATTCATTCCGTTCAAATCATTCAGAGGCATAGAACTCTGAAATCACCAGCAGCATAGAGATTTGCATACTCCCTGAGACTAAAAATTGGATCTGTATATGAGTAACTTGCTTCTTGAGACATGTTTAGTGTTATGCCTTGTATTGGCTTTTAGTGTGATGTAACCAAATGTAGACATTGATAGGTCCAAGGAAAAAATATTTCCAGATAAAAACAGCACAGTTTTGTATTTACTCTAATTTTTCCCTAGGATATTTGCTTAATTTAAGACATTTATTAGAATTATTGAGTGCATTCATGTTTATAAATTAAGTTAATCACATATACCTTATTATAATTTCCAATATCCTTGGTTTAGTGTTACTAACAAAAACAAAAGGTGGCTAGTTGTATTTTGCCAATTACTAATTCAAGTAGGTTGAGGAGTTAAAGCTGTAACCTACCAACATCAAGCTGAATTTAAATCAACATGTACTTTGCACTCAATGTATATTCTGGAAAGAAACTATCCAAAGTAATTCTCCTGTGCTCTCTGACAACTTGTAAGTAAAAGGAAAACACAGAAAACATCCTCTGAAGCTGCCTGTCCTTTTGTGCAAAGTTGTTGTCAGTACTGTTAACCATTTTGCACTTGTATGATCAGCAATTGCAGTAGTCAGTGCTGCATAAAGTAGACTCAAATGACAGATGTGTATGTAAAACAGAGATTTGAGTGTCTCTTCTTGTGCCCTCCCCTTAAAGCACTCTCTCAGGGCTTGCTGTCTCCATGGTAACAGCATCACTCTAATGCTGTTCAAGTATGTTTTGAAAGCTGTGTCTACCTGAGTACATAGCATATGACAAAACTCCCTGCATTACTGCTTATGTCAGATTAATTTTCTAATGAAAAGTACATCTTGCTTAGTACTGATTACAAATATGTATTATTTCTTTCATTATTCTCCTCCATCTTCTTTCTCTAAGGCTGGATCCAAAATATGACTATTTGAAAGAAACAACAAAAACAAAACGCATCTTCTCTCTTTTGATGTAACTTCAGAAGAAATATATTACATATATTTTTATCTATTAGAGAAGACAAACACAGGTTATGCCCAAAAGAAGTCTAATAGCAAAGCCTGCATCTCTCTTCCTCATAAGTGCTATTGCATGACTGAAAACCTAAGAAACTTACAGCTTTGCACTTAGAAATGCAATTGATCAGAGAAAACAAATGCTTATCTTTCTATTATAAACTATGTACATTGTTTATTCATTTTCTTTGTTGTTTTGATACTATTTTCTGATCTACAGTGTCTTTTCCTTTTTCCCACTCTGTTTAGAATACCCATCCTCCAAGCTTTGATGCTGCTGTCAAAAACAAAAACAGTTCACTCTCATTTCTGTTGAAGAGTCAAGTGCAATAATATGCAAAGAAATTAAGAGGTGAGAGAACTAAAACATTCCAGCTCCCAAATTGGAAGGAAGACATCAGTTTTATCTTTATATGCTTCTGTAACACAGAAATCCAATATTGCTATGCTCAGTAAGAACATACTTAAATCCCACAGTACTATGCCCAGAGGTCAAGCAATCAGAATGCTAAATCATTGCTCATTTGTTCCTAATAAATTCTTTCAAGTTTTAAAAAATGAAAAGTACAATAATTGATTTTTTTTAAATATTAATGGACATGTAAAAATTTATTAGTGATTGAAATTATTTTGGAATTATTTTTTAATCAGCACTTTTTCTTTGTTTTAGATGTTGACATATTAAGCAGTTGGATGGAATGTAAGGTAATGGAGTAACACTAAGTATATACTTATTTATTAGAAGCAAAAGCATCTTAAATGAATGAAAACTAAATTTGTGTGGTTTTTTTGTCCTTTCCAGATAACAAATTATTCTAAAATACATAGCTAAAAATCATAGCCACCTGTTATTTCTCCTACTGCTGGTTATTATCTTCTACAGTCAGAATTTCAGACACACTTTTGTTCAACACTTGAACAATTTCAGTTTTAGATTTTTCAGGAAATTACTACTAGGTGTCAGCTGGATCTACATGTCTCTGAAGGCTTCACTGGAGCTTGAGGATAAGTTCCTAAACTAAACATTGACAAATTCATTCCACATATTTTTCTTATATGCTTTAGATTCCCTTTCTTTGTTGTATATCTTTACAAGATAGTATGTGGCTCTTTCCTAGGCATTGATCAGAAAGACTAAGGCAGACATTATCCTGTGATTCCATTTGACAGTAACACAACCTTAGTATTGCCATATTGTATGTGTGGTAAGACAGGATTTTCCAGAGAATTAGAATTATTAAGAAATTATTGAAAGATAAATGTATACATAAAAAGCTGAGAGATTGGGGAAGTGGGACCATGGGACTGCCTTCAGCCTGCCCAGGGAGGGGATGGGGATTTGTGGAAAAGAAAGAATAACCTGATGTGGTGGGAGGGGGTAGAGACCTTGAATAAGGATATACAAGGTTAGAAAGTGTGACTTCTTTGTTCAGAATAATAATAATAATAATAATAAAATAAAAAATAGAGGCTTTATGTAAGAAAAATGCTAATTTTTAGAAAACATATTTCAAATACAGCTGAAAGATTTGTTATGTGATAGATATTTCTATACAAAATGCCTTTATTTCACTTTACTCAAAAATAAAAATTTTGCTGAGAATTAAAAAAAAAAAAAAATTTTGCTTTTGGGTCTGCAGTGGTTTTGCATACCTTTAATTCTATCATCCAGCAGGCAAAGACAGGTGGATCTCTGATTTTGACTTTAACCTGGTCAACAGAGTAAGTTCCAGGCCAGCCAGGGATACATAGAAAAACCCTGTCCAAAATAAATAAATAAATAAAATAAAAAAAGAAAGAAAAGAAAAAAAAAGCTGAGTGATTTTGACAGGAAGAGTCATTCAGATAATAATGAAGACTGAGGAAACTTACCATAGACTGTCTTTAAGTTGGAGAAACAAGCAAAACCATAATAGCTCTCAGTTCAAGCAGAGCAATCAAATCTGGAAAGCTCATGACATAACTCAGTTTAAATTTAGAGGTTTCAGAAGTAGGTGACTTCTCTTTCAATTTAAAAGTTGCAAAAAAAAAAAAAAAAAAAAAAAAAAAAAAAAAAAAAAAAAAAAAAAAAAAAAAAAAAAA